>ARYC01010622.1:0-12135 GCA_000711775.1 Oxytricha trifallax
AAAGTAAATATTAAAAAAAGATGTTGAGAAACTTAGAACGCGAGAAGGATAATCCCCTATCTGATTTAAAGGGATTTTCCCTTAAATATCTTACAAGAGTCCCATAATACCATATAAATACTTATAAAATTATTACATTAATTACATCTATTAAATAGTTGAAAGTAAAAATTATAATAAGCATATTAAAGATACTTATTCAAATATTATTTTTATATAATCACAATTAATCTTATGTATTTTTGTTTAATTATAATTATGTAATATTAATAATAAAAATAATTTGCAAAATTTTTATTAACAAATGAACTCAAAAACTGCAAACATGCTTCTAAATATATTTTCATTTTTTACAATGAATGAAAATTTTCTAAAGATTTCAAAACTATCATGGAATTTTAGAAATAAAGCTTTGTAACTCTAAAATATAATTCCAATAAAAAATTAAAATTTCAATATATATATAGAGGATTTGACACGTTTTAATCAGTTGATATAACTTATTTACAATAATTTAGTCAACATTTAAAATCCTAAAACTTTTTAATATTTAAGTTTTTTTTTATTTTTATCAGAAATTTTAGGGAAAATACAAATTTTAAAAATTAATTAATCTAATGCTTTTAAATATTGTACAAATTATACATCTTTTATTTTTGGGAAAGACTCTATAATATGAGTTTCTATATTTATTGTAGTAAAAAATTATGTAAAATTCTAAAATTAAATAATTCCAGTATTTTTCAATTGAAAATATACTTTAATAATTCTTTATAGCTCTTATAGAATCAAATTTTATCATCATATTACATTCCATAGAAAATTTGCTAAATTATCTATAGTAAAGTTTAAGATTATAAATTAAGTATTTTAAATCTAAAATTTTTAAGCATTCAAGCAAATGATAATTTATTGGAATTACAAAAAATTCATAATGATAATAATTCAAATTAAAAAGATCAAAGTATCTAGTTTCTTTAATCAAAAATCTAAAAATAAGGATTCAATTAATAGAGAAGCTATAATTATGCAGTGTCCTTTAATATGCCAGTTTTATGAAGATAAAATATAGAAATTATTTTATTCAAATTAGTATTCAAATTTCCCTATTTAAATAATTAATTGAAGTATCACATTTAAAATTACATGAGCAATAATATTTCAAAATTTAAATAGGATAAAAAAAATTGCACATTTTTTTTTTCAATCGTAATTTAAACTAAATATTATTTTTGGAGTTTGATTTCACAATAAAAATTGAAAGAAATTTAAAAAATCATAGCTTACTCTTTGAATTTTTAGAAAATTTAAATGCATGAATATTTTAGCATAGAAGATTTTCAATAATTTATTCTACAAAAGTTCTATTTGGAGATTAATACCTTATTAAATAATGGGAAAATAAAAATTAATATTCATTAAATTTGTATGAATTTTAAATTTCCAAATAATTTGAATAGAATTCACTTCTTGATTAAGCGAAAGATTTTCATACAATCTAATTCTTTGATTGTCCACAACTAAAAAATAAATCACAATCAAATAATAGAGGTCAACCAGTAATTTTTCAAACTGTGCCTAAAGTTATTGTCGAAGTAAAATTAAATAAGAAATAAGTATTTATTTTAAAATTATACATAATAAGTATCAATATAATTTTTATAATATGTTAATTAAATTTAATTAATTCTTACAATACTTTAAACTGCAAAAAATTAATAATAAATTCATCATCTATTTCTACTGATATTTTAGAACAATTTACTAATATAGAAATATTTGAGAGTATCAATAATTATTGCTTAAAAAGTTATGAAATATAAAATAAAGTAAGAATTAATTAAACAAATTAAAGGATTTAAGAAAATGTTTGACATAGAGAAAGTTTATAAATGAGTTGTTAACTATTTATTTATGTATATCCATTCCATAATCAGTTTTAAATAATTTACTTTAAAATAATTTTTGTAATTAATACTTCCTATTTTTATAAAAATTAATGCCTATCATTTTAATAATCTATATATTATAAATATTTAAAATTTGAATTTACTTATTAAATATTTTTTCTATAATACTTCTAAGTAGCTGAACTTATGTGTATTAAATAATTTAAATATCTGAAAGTACTGAAATGGAAATTTTAAAATAAATAACGAGTGATTCTTTAACAGTAAAAATGTTTTAAAGTATCTCAAATTATAAGCTGTTTTTAAAAACTTTAAAAATTTTGTGTAACAATTAATGACTTAGAAGATTTTAATCAGCTTTTAGATAATTAAAATTATAAATTATATTAAAAGGTATTCCTTTTCTCCGCAAATAGTATTGAGGAATATCCAGAAAGATACTGATAAGCCAACATTGATAGATCCACAACTTCAAAGTCACAGGAGTTGCTACTGCACAAGTGAAAAAATTTTAGCTGGCATCAAAAGGAGGGAATCTATATAGGTATTGATATTATTACACTAAAAAGTGACTGAAAAATAGTCTAAACGCATAATGACTATAAGTATGCAAATTTTTTCAGAATTTTCTAGAAAGAAATATGTAATAAATTTAAGAATGCTTTTTTGTTGTTGAGTGTTTTAATTAATCTATAACCTATGGAAAATGTACAGAAATTATCTATGAAAATTTTTCATCGTGAAAACACCTTGTAAAAATAATATTTTCGAATGATAAAAATCATTAACTTAAACTCAACATATTTTCTTTCTAAAAGCACACAAACTAACAATCAGCTAATATCCATAGATCAATTAAAAGATTTAGAAATCTTAAAAATTTACCTCAACTTTGACGAATATTTTACAATTTAATAATTTAGGGTTAAATAAAATGATAATTTTTAAATTTAAATAATCTTAACAAAGTTAAATTATGTATATTAATAATCTTAATTAGAGTAAAATTTAAACCCTTTAAATAATTGAGTGAAATGACTAAAAATATAAAAATAAATAATATTTATATATATTTAACTAAAGTTCTGCTTTTTAGAACAGATGAAATCAAAGATTTTACATTCTCATATTTATTGCGAAAATAAATTGATTAAAAAAACAACATGGATATTTAAGAAATATTTAAGTTAATTATTTCTATAATTTTTTATTTAAATATTTATAAGATATAGCAGAATTACAAATGAAATATCTGTTTTAAATAAAAATAATAATAGAAAAATAATTTTAAATAAAATTAAATTTAGTTAATCAATTTCAATTGTGCAATACTTCAGAATCCAATACAAAAAATGATATTATTTTATCGTGATAGTTATAATATTAATTTAAGATTAGGATCAATCAAGAGTGATTAAATAATGCATGTAATATACTCTCAAGAATTACATTTCAAATAAAATAAAGAGACTCATTTCATTGCTGATAAATATTTTGAATAAGAAGCCATCGTAAGAATATATGAAGGTTAACTAGTAAAATGAATTTTATATTAATATTTAATAACGAAATAAATCATCTGATTGACAAAAAATGCAAAATATATATTTCTAAATTATTATAATTAATTATTTAATAAATTGCTTTACAAATGAAACTGTAAAATTTAAAACGATAATTTTTCAATAAAAATCTAATTTATTACTAAATTTTAATAAATTAATTTTAATTTATTAATAAAATTTTAAATAAAATGTAATTAAAAATTTCTAAAAATTTGTATTCTCCTCTGTCTTGAATAATACATTATGATTTTTTGGATTCAATATTAAATTTAGTAGATAATCGAAAAAACAAAAAGTTTTATACTTATAAGATATTTTTTTCTATATTATAAAAAATTTTAATTAAGTATTTATATAATTTAGATAATTTTTACTCATGAGCATATATACAAATTTATTTATTCTTGGGAAATTATCAGAGAGTCGTTTCATATAAAATGTAATTTTTTATGTAATCATCATCTTAATATTAAGTTAGAAATAATTAAGTAACATATGAAGTTAATCTTTATAATCATAGAGAATAAATTATTATGTATATTAATAATTTAATATCATAATAAAACTATATTTAAGCCATTATTTATATTATTGTTTATTAAAATAATATTGATATCATTTTAATTTTATTTAAGGATTGATTTTTTTAATAATAATTAAAATAAAGAATGTTATTTTAATGGAAATTATTTGAATAAATGATATAATATTATCGTAAATTAATCCATATCTCTCTCTATAATAACAGTCAATCTTTTATTTTATAAATTTTATGGCTTTTCCATACATCTTATTTCCAAGACACTCTAAATTATTAAAAAAAGAGTGAAAGTATGCTATGACTTCTATCTCACCTATTATTACTAATCGATTTAATATATTAAAATATGTTTGTTTATGTTTATATTGTAAATTCAACGATTTTATTATGTGTTTTTGATAATTTAAATCTTTTTAATTCTTAAAACCTTTAAGGTCTTATAACGAGATGACTTAAGTCTTATTGAATAAATCAAAGATATTTAGCTAATTCATGATATCTAAGATAAATTAAAAAATTAATATTAAAGTTTTATTAAATATTTATAATTTAGTTTATTGTTTTAGTTTTATTATAAAAATTAGGGGGGAGGATGTTTCCTGCACTCAAGGAAGTTCCCTGTACTTTTTTTATTTATATAAATTATAATAATTTTACATAAATTTAATAAGTTTTATATTTTTAGGACTTATTAAATATTAAGAGGATTTAGATGTATTATAGGAAGAGTAGTTCATGGAGTTTAGATAACAGATAATAAAAGTGAGTACAATTGACATCGCAAATACTTAAGAATAATATATAGTGGATCTATTCCACTTAAATATCTAAAAGTTTTTAGATTACTAGTATTTTTAAGAAAAGAGTAAGTGCTTCGATGGTGCTTAAAATTCATGCTATTAGAGATATTTACTAATTAAATTATAAATTAAGTATAATTATAACAATAAAAAATGTCCAGAAGTTCGTTGTTAGTTGTTTGAAAGATTAACTTATTTAAAAATTTAAATTAAAAAAAGTGCAGGAAACTTCCTCCCCCCAAAAATTAAATTAAATGTTGTATATATTATTTAAAATAAATTTTAAATATTTTAATATTTTTATTCTTTAAATCTTGTTTTTTATAAAAGTTTATAATAATTATTTTATTTTAACAAATATATCAATGCAAGACAATTAATTTCAATTACTTATTAAAATATTCTAATTCAACAAAACGAATGAAAATTTTCTAAAACACTCAAAATTAAATAGAATATTAAGGTAAAAAGTTGTAAAAATCTAAGAAATTGTTTCAGAAAAAAATTAAAATTTAATTTTGCATGGAGGAAAAAAATTATTCATGACGATGGACACAAAATATTTATTAGAATTTTGTAAACATTTAAAACCTTAAGCCCTAATAAACTTTTTTTAATTTTATAATTATTCAATAATTAAGAATTGCAAATTATTATTATATTATTTATAAGCATTAATTTATAATAGAAGGAAAGGGAAATGAGATATATATATACATAATAAATATGTGCTTAAAGGAAAGTTGTCTGCTCTATGAAAAAAAAATTACATCTATCTCAGAGATTTCAAACACAACAAAAAATAATTTCTCTTAGATTTCATTATTTATTTATTATGAACTTTTTTATGAAAATCTTTAGCATGTACAAATAATTTTTGACATTTCTAATCATTAAATTCTAATACCTCGTTTTCGTTTAATATAAAAACAAATATTTTTCATCTATGATCAAAATTCTCCAGTCTTTAATTCTCTATTTTGAAAATTAATCAAGACTATATCACTTATTATATGTTTTAACATAGTTTAATATTTAAATAGACATTGGTAGAATACAAATATCAAACGAAATTTATACGTTGTAAGATATTATTTATACAGTTTATAATACAGATTTGTGATAATATCTCATTATTTTTTTAAAAAATTCAAAGAATAATATTAATTTAATGTATATTAGAGGTGTATAAACAACTTCAACATTAAATCCAAGTTTTAAATAAAAAATCATATCGTTTGAAGTTTAAGGGTTTTAATTACACACTTGATCTTCAAGGGTAGGTCAATGGGCATTGTATACTTTATGAATTTTTGCTTCATTTAGATAAAAATTTATTTAAATAAAGACGTCTATCAATAATTTATCCGCATTATGTTAGTGTTTAAGATCTAAAACATATAAAAGAATGGGAAGAATTTCATAAGTATAAATTAAATTTATATGAATTTATATTCAAAGAAGCTATTGGGTAAAATAATTACATAGCTTAAGAAATCAATGACTTTTAGTAATTTATATTTTTAAATGGAATCAAAATGCCTCTAAAGCAAGAGGAATAATCTTAAATTTAAAAAAAGAAAGATCATAAAAGAGTCCATTTTCTTATTGTCAACAAATAAAGTTTATAAATATATATTATAAAATTAATTAATTATTTTCATCAATAAATGTTTGGGAGTTTGGAGAGAGTCTGGCTTTTACCGAATAAAATGTTTATGCCACTAAAATAAAAAATTGTAATTTTAAAAACTTGCAAATTAATTTTTTCTTGATAAAGTCATTTTTTACATACGTTATTTTTTTATTATTTATAACCTTATAATTGTTTTAGGTAGAAACTCGATTATGCAATTCTCACCACCTAATTAATCTTTAATCTCTTCTAAAATATATAATTATAAATTCTGGAAGATCTACTAAAAAATTTAAATTATTAAATGAATTATTACATTAAAAATTGGAAATATTTACTAATATCTCCACAATCATTAATTTCCACAATTAAAATATAAGTCTACAATACAGATTTTAATAGTAAGAGTTTAATAATCAAATAATCATCTCTTTCAATTTCAGCATTAAGTTAATTTAAAAGCATTCACAACCCCAAAACCCCTTCATAAAGTTTATAAGTGTTTTCTTATATAGGATATAAGGGGGTTAGAATAAAAATTATTTTTTAAGATAAGAATCCATATTAGTGACACAAAGGGTCAATTTATTATTAGAAATATTAATGCTCAATTTCAAACAAAATTTGCAGCTATTACACAATAGTGCCGCAACTGTTAAGTATCATTACTTGTTGGCTGTGTAGCATTAAAGATCAGATACTTGAAAACATTTCGCCTGAAAATAAAAGCTCTCACAACGCTTAAATCACTCTTACATACTCTATCTGCAACACCAGGACTTTATGTTTTGAGTAAAATCATAAACATCTACAAGATAAAAGGAAATTTTATCACAAGTTTCCTGACATAAGTTTCTTTCGGCAGACACTCTCGAATATTTACAGAAGAATTGAAACAATATTCAAAATTTTACAATATTCATGCTGATTTAATTAACAGATCCTATAATCATAAAGGTAAGTTTTTCAAAATTTTTAACATATAAAGAATGGGTTAGGCCAAAATAATAAGTCGAAAAATGGGTCTGTGTTGTGTGATGTTTGGCGGATAGCAGCAATTATTTTAGATTGCAGAGGCAATAGGTTACAATTACGGTGCTGAAGCTATTTTTGCAGTATAGGGGTCCCATTACTCCTGGCCCTTTGATTCAGATTAAGTTTGATGCCCAAAATTAAAGCATTAAACTATCAAATTTATCTATCTGCCTGGCCTAAACCTCAGTATTAATTTCCGAACAACATTATGTAATAATAATCTTAAAGTGTGATATGGAAAATGTGTTATACTTTGGAACAAGACACGAAAAGAATAAATAAGTTTAGCTGATAGACATTTTAAACAAGATATATTACAATCGTAAGGGCTCCAGAATTTCCATGATAATCCTTAGACATGCTATAACAACTACAGACATCTATATTCAATGGGTATCACATAGAACAAGCAGATAAAATTGTTTGAATTAAGCATGAATATCATTAAATATTCATTTAATTCAATTAAAACTTGCGTTTTCCTTACTAACCACAATAAAATCCCAACTATACTCAACAAATAAAAACACCTATAAAAGTAATTTAGAAATATTGGGATTTTGATTGAAAAATTTGTAAGTATAGATAACTATTGCTTAATTGGAAATATTTATATAAAAAATTAATTTTTATAATATATTTGTGTTTTTTAATTATCTTTTAATAAGAATTGCAATAAACATATAAAGTAAATAATAAAATTAATAGTTTAATACGATAAAAAAGAATTATCAAAAAAGATATATTTTATTATCTTTTAAATTTTAAATTAATTGTATTTTGATACTAATTTACAAGTTAATAAATAGATTAAATAAAAGAATTTTAAAATCTTAAAGTACTTAAATGGACCTATAAAACAAATAAAGAGGAGCATCTTAAATAGTAAAAAGGTTTTTAAATATTTTAAATAATAAATTGCTTTTAAAATTTATAAAAATTGTAATTTACAATTAAAACCTTAAAATTCCTTTATAGACTTATAAGTGCTTTGATTTTTAAGGTAAAGATGGGGGTCGTATTTGGGTAAAGAAAAAATGCATGTTTATGTATATATAATGAATATTTAATAATAATTAGATTTCTTATTTCAAACATATTTTATCTACTAGTCTTTATGGTACCTCTTGAAACAAACTCTCTAAAGTTATATCGTCAAATGATTATTTTAAATATGTTGAGCTGTTAAAATTTTAATCTCATCTTAATCCCTTCACACACATCTTTTTGTTTAATATTTTTATTTACCAAACTAATTAATTATTTCTTATTTTTAGTTTTAAAAGTATGACTATATTTCCATATCGCACTTACATAATTGCAGCTTCCCAAACATTCCACTACTCAAAGCCATTTTGCCCACTTATATCTTATTCGAAAGAATCCAGGTGTAACTAGCACATAATTTATATAAAAAAATCTAGAAAGACTTACCTTAAATGCTATAAAATCTGTAAATTGTAATTTAATAGCATATGTAGAATTTTGAATGTAATATAAATTCTCATGTAAATATATGAAAAAATCAACAAAGAAAAACATATGAAACGAAACTTGCGATGAAACATCACAGCTCGCAGAGGAAAGTAACTCCAATTCTTTGTTTTTAGAATCACAGAAGTTGCCAATATGAACCTGAGAAAACTATATACCTTATGTAACATTTCATGAACTGAGTTATAGATTAAACAGAATTTTTTGATTAAAGTTTGTAAAATTAATGAATAAACTTAACTCTTCAATTAAAAATAAAATGGTTATTTTAATATTCTATACTAATTTTAATCTTTCTTAACAGCTTCTCATTATTTACATTTTTCATGAATTTAAAGCAACATTCAATTTCAATTTCTATATTTTTAAACGAATATAAAGTTTCTATACATTTATTATTACGAAATTTTGTCTTCAATTTTTAAAAATTTAAGATAATGCGTATATACACAGATCTGAATAATGCTAACAACAGTATCTGCCTTTATGTTAAATTTTTGCAAGAATATATTTGTTTAAGAGGGAATATAAATCACGATAATTGCCTAATATTTAATTTTTTGACTTAATATCATTTAAAATTTAGGATTACTATTAATATTTATATTGATTTTTTCTTGCCCAAATGTTCTATAAATCTAATCCAAAATTATAAATATAAACCAGCTCGTTTTTTTCATTTTAAAATGAATAATTTTTTTTAGTTACACTGCATCAATATTTAAACAATATAACAAACAGTAATATCTAACAGTTGAATCACTTTTATAGAGGAAATTTTATAACTACACAAATGCGTATTTATTAAGTTTCAGCAGTTAATCTAAATATCTCATCATATATGGACCCTAAATATCGCTGATTTTATTTATCATTTTGCAACTGATCTAATTTTTCTACTAACCTCAATAAGACCTCAACTATACCCTACAAATCAAAGAACACATTAACCTCATTAAGGGGTTTTGGGGTTTTGAATCAGTGATTAACATGAAATAAATTAGTTAAAGTAAAATTTTATGCGAAAGGTATTTTCTTTTAAGAGAAGGGGTTAATTTTCAAAAACCCTTATCTTAGTATGGTCAGTATTTATATCGATAAAAGAAGACAATTAGAAACTAAATGGTTTTTAATAAGGTCTGTGTGAAGATTTATGGTTTTTGCTTGCACTTTAAGAGAGCATTTTAAACCAGATTTTAATATTTGAAATACTCATAAGCTTGAGGTCATGCATAAAGTAGTTATCTGGATCTTACATTTCTCTATGATGTTTAAATTTATGTATCTTATTGTAGGGGTAATAATTTTTATATTTGTTGATAAACAAATTAAATAAATAATTAAATGGAATATGTACCTTAAACATAACTAACTAAATAAGTTAGCTAAAGTACCTTCATAGTTTATAGCATCTAGAGGTTTTAAAAATTTATCTTGATTTTGATAAATTTTAAACAATTAAATAATTTAGGGTGTAAAAGATAATATGATTATATTTTTATAAATACTTTAATATCTAAAAGTTAAATATTTTTATGATAAAATAAGATTTATCAGATATTCTTAATATTTAATGATCATTAAAAAATAATTTTTATTTTACTTAAATATATTAAAATTGACTGACTTTACAAAATCTTGTTTAAAAATCAAACTATTTATCTGATCAATTTTCAAAAATTGTTATTTAAATAAAATTAAATATATAAATAAAGTAATTTATTATATTTGTAATTATAAGAATATTAATATAAAACAATTACACCCTTTAAATAATTGATTGAAATGACAAAATCTATAAATATACTAAATATTTATATTTATCCTTTGAAATTACTTCTCTTTGACAATAATGAGATTTGTGAAATTGGATCATCTATAAAATAACTATTGCTTAAAATGAAATAATTTAAAAATAAATAATTTTTAACTTGTAAAAATCATTGTGAAAAAAGTTATAAAAAGCTTGTATTTTTAAATAATAACAATAAATTTTATTTTTTAAAAAGATAATGCTAACAAAAATCATTACAATATGTTTTATAAACATCTAATTAATTGGAATCAATTAATTTATGGTAAATATTAACTTATTTTCAAAATTTTTTTGCAATTCAGTAATACACATAAATCCTTTTTATAGAGTAATTCAATTTTATTATGAAAATTATCAAATGATATTATTAAATGAAAAAATTAAGAACAAGTAAAAGTTGTATCTAAAATATATAAGAGATATAGTATTTAATGATATTTAAGTTTTTCATATTATTGGCGAAATATAATTAATTTTTGTGAGACTTATAAATTTATTAATTGTAATTATTATTTTGAGTGTTTTGTAGTTCGAAGATTTTAGGATTATTTATTATAAATACTAATTTGGCAAACATTGAATTTAACTAAATTTTCAAAAAAAATCAAACATATTATAATTACTAAAAATATCCCTTAAATCAATATATTTTATAGATTAAAATCGATTAAATTTAAAATTATAAACAAGTTAACTAATTTAGACTTTTCTAATTTGAATATAGTTTATTAATATTTCAGAAGATTAACTTGAATAAGAAGCTATTATTAAGGTTTATGATGCATTTTATAAATGAAATTGTAATTAATATTTGTCTATTGCTTTTAAGTTTTGCAACTTTAATTAATTTGAAAATTTGTTATTATAAAACTTTATCTTGCTATAAGTATTCAAATTATTTAATTATAGAATAATTAATTTAAACTCAAAATCAAGCTTAACAACTTGACGCTAATTTTAAGTTTTATAATTTTATTATAATTGTTAAGGTTTTAATAAATTTTTTAAATTTTATAATGTAATCTTATTATATAAAACTATCTTTGAATAAAAACAATGTAAAAATAATTTTCTGATATTATTTTAATATAAAATTGTTAACATCTTTATTAAAATAAGAAAACTGTATGAGTCACAATTTAATTAATATTATATTTACCAACATAAATAATAAGTGAATATGTGAACGAAATTTCTAAGAGCAATTAGGTTTCAAAAAAAGTATTTAAATTTTTTAAGCGACATTTAATATCAAAATTTAAATTATAAAAAAATAGATTCTAATGATATTAATAAAAAATCTTCAAGTCTTCATTTTACCCAAATAATAATTTATTA
>ARYC01010623.1:0-15519 GCA_000711775.1 Oxytricha trifallax
CAGCCTCGTCAGCATGAATAAACTTAATATTATTCTATTAGGCTCTCTGCATTTAATTATAAATATAATTTAAGTTGTTGTAAAATAGCAGAGTGAAATCAATTACTCTCTTGATACGATTTAAACCTTTGTAAAAGATACCGTTTCGTTTATAAATGTTTGCAACAGATTTAGAAGAGATTTTCAACTCTGGAAATTGGCGATGAAACATAGTAGCTCGTTGGTCTAAAGAGAAGTGAGCCAAATACTTCAAAGTTTTCTCATTAACAAGATAGTCAATATGCTTCTATAGAAACTTTGACTACCTCTTAGGCTTAGAATTCATCTACTATTGCTTTAATTATAGTGCTATAAGACAGTAGGAGCGAACAGTTGACGGACTTCGCTTTAAGAGTAGCGCAATTGACTTATAATTGAGTACTGGTTTGACTTATTCACTGTATATATTACATCCATAGCGCAGTTTAAACACTAAATCTATATACTCTTCATCATAAATAGACCCAAAAGCTTGCTATTTTAGTTTCGCATTTAATTAATAACCCCAACCTCTAACAAATTCCCTACAAAGCACTTATAAACCTCATTTAGGGGTTTTGGAGTTTTAATTGTTATAATTGGTGAAACAGATGAAGTAGTAGTTGTTGAATAGAATTCAAATAAGGATCACAGAAATCTTCCAATTTTCAACTTTATTGCCTGGAAAATTCTTCACTTAGTTAGATGAATGGGGCATAGCATTTCTATTATTTCTGGAGAATAGAGTGTTATTTCCTACAAGATAAGAGTTGATGAAAAGAACGGTATTCATTTTGTTCATAACTCAACTAAGATAGGAGAATATATGATCATGGATATGAAGAACAAGAGAATTGAAGAAGCTCACCTCTGTGCTATGGTCATCATATAGTGAGCATATTTATATGAAATTTCGAGTATTATATTCTATATAGGATTGCCAGTATGCTTAATTAAATACTATATAAGTGCGTATTAAATTCGTGTCTGTTATAAGTTACTAGTAATCTATGTTCATTAAGATTTCTCAATTTTACATATTTATTTTGTATTTTATCAATATTAAACATTTTAAAGTAATATTGACTTTAATTTCATTACAATATTATAAATTTTATTTATTTGATTTTATAATTCAAGAAATAAAATTTGAGATTAATCAAGTTAAGTAAAAATAAATTATAATTTTTTCTGATAGAAAGAAATATTATTTTTTTTATAAATTATAAATAAATTTTTTAAAAATTTTATTCTAATTAGATTTCAGTAATTTATTGTATTTGACTATCAATTACTATATTTATTTAATAATCTTTTATAGTTAAATAATAACACACATTTAAAATGTTAGGTTTCTATTCTAACTTCAATTTAAGCAATATAGGTAAAAATCAAATAATTGTCAATTTACATTTATTAAATTAACTATTTTTATAAAAACTAAGAAACTTATAGAAATATTTAAATTTTTTTTATATATTTTTGTTTTTAAATGTCCGCTTGCTTAAAAATTGGTGATAATTTATAAGATTTATTATCGTTTTCTTAATTCAAGTTGCTATTGTAGTAATTAATAGGACTTTGCTTCACAATAGTCGATAAGTAAATGTTTTGCATCAATTTGAAAAAAATTAAATATATAAAAATTATTAATCAGTGGGACATAATAAAATATACCAGTACCCTTTCATAAATTCAGTTCTTCTTTATGTATATTAATATAAATACTTTTTTCTGTATGAATTTAACAATTTTTATTTGAAATGATTAAAAGCAGCAAATAAATTTTTGATTCTAAATTTATGATTCATGACTAATCTTAATTAATTTAAAAACATCATTGTCTAATGTAAAAATCAAGCTATCATTATAAGTTTAGACGAAGACATATTAGAGTAATTTTTTTGACGTTGTTATGAGTGATGTGGCAATCATGAAGCTGAAAACTAAAAAAACCAGTCCTCTACCACCTCACTTCTTCATTAACAAAAATGGTAGTCCAGAAAACTCCTGAGCGGCAGGACTCATAGATTACAATAATTGGCAGGGATCAGAAAAAACTCTTGCCATACCTCCGCTGTTGGGAATTTAGTCCCTGTCCTTCCGATATGGTAACTTCAGCGCTCTAACCTGGTGTGGGAGAAAATCTTTATAGGTGGCAAGTATGGTTTTCATTTTCTCTCTTTTGAATGCGCTTCATGCTGTTCCCTATTACCAAAAGAAAACAGAACTGTTCTGACCTATAACCCTACCCCCACTGAGCCATCTACCCCTACCCCTATGTTTAACTTAATTCTTAAAAATAATAATAAAGCAATGACTTATATTAATTTCCTTTATTAAAAATTATTATTATACTTTTATTTATACTTTCATAAATATATTCTTTTATTTAATTTTTATATATTTCATTTATACTTTTAATATTTCAATGAATTTTAACACAAATTTTTAAATTTTTAAAATTGTTATTATTTGAATTTTAATTTGTAAATATTAATATAATGTAAAAAAAGAAGAATGTAATAAAATTAAATATAAATTAGGCAGAGGTGGAGGTCCCGAACCCAAGTACAACAGTTCAGTAAGAAGAAGAAATATAACTACAAATTCAAATCATTAAGTGCGACCAAACGATTTGCAGCCAAGAATAGTTCCAGCTAATAAAAACGGCAATGTCATTATACCTATTGCCAACACTCAGAAATTATAGAAAACTTTAATTCATTTAATAAATAAATTTTGTCTGATAAATAAAGAGTTTTTGCCCCTTTAAATCAAAGATTAAGTAACAATGTTCAGCAACCTCCTTAAATTAGAAAAATGTTGCAACAAGTAACAAAATTACCTCCTATTTAGATTTTTTAAAATAAATTAATTGTAATTTTCTATTATCAATTTTATATCCTCCAAACCTAAGAGCAGTGGAACGTCGACCCTTAAGGCATAATTTCTTGCAAAACTAAAATACAATTGCATAAAACAACTTTGTAAATTCTATATCCCCAGTTAAGAATATGACTAGTGTTTCTGATGAAGTTGGTCTATCCACTCTGGAGGAATTAACTCGCCAAAGTCCTGCTACTTTAGCAATAAAATATTTATTCTATATAAATGTTAATCAAAGATTAAATCAATACTTTAAAGTCAAATTAATCACGAATTTATTAAGCAGGAAATCTTTACTAATTTTTTTTCAAATAGATAATATGATAGATTTTCAGTTTTAATGGGAACTTTTGAACAGGCTATTGTAGACTATTGGAATCATAGAAAACTAAGGAAAATTAAGGCATTAATAAATCTAACTAAAATATCAAATAAATATAAATTTTTCAAAATATATATATAGGATATTATTCTGTTATAACACCAGTTTATCTCTTTATTAAGGGGTTAATAATATTTTTTTAATTATAACTTTTAAAATCAGAGAAAAAATCAGAAACATGAGTGCAACGATGTCACTTGTGTCTGCATCAACGAGGATTATGGTTTGTGAAATCCATATTAATTTATTGCTAAAGCTTGCAAAGAAGCGTATTAGCTGCCTTACAGTTGCGGTAGTGGCGCTTTTGGTTTGAAACGAGATTTTGTACATTATTTGAAATAATTTAAATTATTTGTTATTAATTTCTAATGCAATTTTTATTTTTACATGAGGATGTAAGATTTGTAACAAGATTAATCGAGTCTGGTTTCTTAAATTCTAAAAAATATAGATCATCATTTATATAACTAATTATTATATTATTCCTATTTTTATTACAAAATAGTTTAATAAACTTTCCATTAGAATACCTTTTTAAACTTAAGAGTGATTAACATTTTATTCAAGTAACATAAACATTGATTCAATCTGGCTTGGATAAACTTTAATTTATTTAATAAATTCTTATAAAAATAATTATTATGCCTCAATTTTATCATGACAAAAATAAAATTAAAAAGCACCTTCATTATTTGTGCATTTCTATAAATAACCAAATCTTAGTATTGAAAGAATTTCTATCATATTTAAAATTGATTTTCTCATTAACTCATTTTTGAAGTGAAATTATTATAAAATTTATTATAATTAAAAGAATGATTTTTATTCTAAAATAAGTTAAATAAGAAATTTCTGAATAAGTGAAAGAAAACATACTCATATCTCTCTTGGACAACAAAGCACTTGATCCAATTTTAAAACATGAGCTTTTGGAAAACTTGGGTTAGAAAATATTCATAAATAAGAGTAAATGTTTCCTTTACACATTCTATAGATTAAAATAAAAATAAGACGAATTTGAGAGATCTGGAGGGGAATAGAGTTTACAAGGTAAGGTCAAACAATTAGTTTAGCTGAAGGAACATATACTTAGAGAGATAGTCAAATATTTATGATGGCTTTATATAATTGTTAAGGTCAATTAATTTTTTATTTAAGTTTTTATATCAATTAAAATCCGTTTCTTTTTTTATAACATGAATTTTATTGTTGTAGAGCAAAAGTTTTACACTTCATAACTATAATTTCTTCTTTTATTTTCTAAGCTATTACACTTTTCATTTTACTATAACCAAGTATGATTTATTTATTAAGGCACTTAAATGGACAAGACACTTTCATGACGAATAAATTAAAAATTTATCTCTCATTGAATTTTTAGTTTTTCTATAACCTTTAATGATTTTAGCTATTTCAGTGTAGATTGTGAAATTTTTAGTTATAATTTATGTAAATTCTAACTCTTATATGAATTATCAAAATCGAAGTAAAATTTGTAAATTAATTAAATAAATGAATAGATCAATTATATTTTAATAACTAGACTTAATTTTTCAACTCTTGTAAAGAAGGAAGGTCATCAAAGTCCTTTGTAATAATATTTCAGAAAAAAATCTTTCAACATTTAGGGCAATACGCCTTATCATCAATAACATTACTTAACTGTTCTCGGCCCGAGATCCCCTCCCCCACCCCCCTCCCCCGTCCTCCCGGGTCGACCGAGACCCCCTCCCCAGCCCCTCCCCGCCCCCTCCCCCACCTCCTAAAATACCCCATTTCATATCAAATTTTGTACCTAGAGGGTCTAAATCGATTTCCTTCTTGACATCTCGACATCATAGACCCTATTTTATATATAAAATTTCATAAGATTTTCAAAATTCTTTATTTCCTTAATAGTGCCTTATATGCTATAAATTTTATGATTTGATAAGTTTCACTAAGTTTGTTAACAATTTTTAAACTTTCCCTAATGAAATAATAAATATAAAAACTTTTCCATTAAATATTATTAAAGTTTTATTTATAAATATAATTTATATACTGTTATGTACAAAATTTAATTTAAAATTTTTTATCTCTCAAATCAACTTCATTCGACATAATTCGAAGAATAAGCATGATTAATTTTTCAAGTTTTTTAATTTTCGCTAATTTTTCAAAAATAATGAAAAATAAATTAATCAATTAGCGAAAATTAAAAAACTTGAAAAATTAATCATGCTTATTCTTCGAATTATGTCGAATGAAGTTGATTTGAGAGATAAAAAATTTTAAATTAAATTTTGTACATAACAGTATATAAATTATATTTATAAATAAAACTTTAATAATATTTAATGGAAAAGTTTTTATATTTATTATTTCATTAGGGAAAGTTTAAAAATTGTTAACAAACTTAGTGAAACTTATCAAATCATAAAATTTATAGCATATAAGGCACTATTAAGGAAATAAAGAATTTTGAAAATCTTATGAAATTTTATATATAAAATAGGGTCTATGATGTCGAGATGTCAAGAAGGAAATCGATTTAGACCCTCTAGGTACAAAATTTGATATGAAATGGGGTATTTTAGGAGGTGGGGGAGGGGGCGGGGAGGAGGGGTCGGGGGAGGGGTCTCGGTCGACCGGGAGACGGCGGGAGGGGTGGGGGAGGGGATCTCGGGCGCGAACACTTAACTATTTGCTAAAAGTCATTTGAACTTTTCTTTATCTTAAAAAATTTCTTCCCTGCTAGTATCTGGACAAGAATAATCAAAATAGAATATATATCTTATCTATAGTCCCCATTTTCTATGTCATCATGATTTAGTTAATCTTGATAAATCGTCATAGGCATTTAAGAAACATCCAACTTTACATTTTTATAAGTTGAGTACTAATAATTTGTTATCAAAACTTTCATATTTTCATCATCTTTGACTTTTATGGTTTTTGGAGATAAATATCTATGAACGATTCCAGCTGAATGCAACTCTTAAACAGCTCTATAGTGTGAATAAGTACTTTAAAACAATTCTCTCTGTTTTCTTGAAAAATAAATTAGCCCAAAGACTACTTCCAATCAAGTTTTTTCAATTTGAGTACTTTTTCGTCATAAGTAATTACAACTAATCAATCCTAACTTGAAGCTTCTTTCACATTTCTTAAAAAGGATAAAATTTTGAACTCAGCCCAAAGTCGTGTGACTATGTTAAAGTTTAGATTAATTTCTTCAAAACTGTAATCGGTTTATCTTCCTTTAGCCTAATTAAAGGCTACTTCATCATTTGTTAGAATTTATTAATCTTTAGAAAGTTAAAGTATCATTTAAACTTCATTCTTAATAAAATGGTTTAGATTTACTGTAAAGCTTAACCTTGCATTCTCATAAGTATGACTTATTACTTATTTAGGAAAGGCAATTACTGTGTCTATATATTGAACACTAGAATCTTCATTTTGATTTATCAAAATTTGTGATTTGTCTTTAGACAAGTCGCACTCTTAAGATTGACAAGAATTCTAGATACCATCGTTTTGAAGATTTTAATCATGCTTTATCCTTTTTTAATTTCTCTCTATTTATTTCATCACCTAAATAGTCAATATATATTTATCTTACAATTTAAGGATATCCGTTTTATTATAGATCATCTAACTCATGAGAATTTAAGTGCGTCAACAGCAGCTCTTTTGTCTTGTAAGCTTTTAATTCGTTATTTTGTATGCATACTTAACATCTATAAAGTCCTTCTTTCTTAAGTTAAATAAATTTTCCATTATTTCGATTGTGAGTGTTTTAGTGTCATTTTAATTCGATTCCAGTGTAAATATTTTTACATAACAAGCATTCATAAAGATTAGTGGGTTTTTTGGATTTGTTGCTGGCTCATGCAGTTCTTCTAGCTTACCATCTGATATAGAATTAATTATATCTAGAATCCTTTTTGTTTACAATTGTTTATTGATTCATAATTTGCTCCTCATTATTTGATGCAAGACTACTCTTATTTGACGACTCATTTTTATGTTAGGAATCTTCACTTGAATCTATGTTTGAAGAGAGTGAAGAGGAAAGTTTTCTCATATTTAATACAATTTATTTAAGTATATAAAAATAGGGGTATTAAATATTAACATTAAATTATCAAATCAGGACTTGGGGAAAATTTTGTGAAAAATTTTTGTCCATGAACATAAATGAAAAATAATTTGAAAGATTCCTTTAAAGATATAGAAAGGTTCCTTAGAGAAGGTCGCAAATTATATATAATATTGTTGAAAGATTCCTGTAATAAATTTTAAAGGTTCCTAATAATTTATGTAAGTTGACATAAATTTTATTTTATTTAGGTGATTATACATAAATTAATTTTTAAGCTTTTTGACTACTATTTTATCATTTTAACAATCAATTAGTTTATATGATTAATATACAATGAATTGAGCGCCTAGCGCCTTAATTATGCTAATATTAATTTAGGTCAACTTACATAAATTTAACCAATACAATTTTTAATTTATGTTAATATACATAAATAATCCAATACAATTTAAAGCTATTAAAACCTATTATTTAGTTAGGAAGCTTTAGTTAATAGTTATTAAATAGCATGAACATAAATTAAAATCGAGAGGCAAACTAGGGAAATATCACGAACATAAATAGCAGAACTTTAGATGGGAGCTTGAACACAAAATCTGACTGGTACAATCACCTAAAATATTCACGTAAATATTTAAGTATTAACAAATATAGCTGGTTATCATTTACCTAGCTATAAGAAAACTAGCATGAGATTCATAAAAGATGTGCTAGCTTCTAGAAAAGAGCTATTAAAATCAGCAGACGTAATTTATGTAAATGTACCTAACTATCCAGAACTAGGGGTCCTGAACATATTTAATTATGTCAAGGACGATTAAGTGGTAAATAGATACCTTGGAGTTTATGATGCTCCTAAGGACCTCCCTGACAAGCATTTCTTCTATGGGGTCTTAGGAACACTCAAAAATGAATGGTTGACATAAATAGTTATGTCTTAGCAAACTCAAAGAAATTAACCTACAGACGAAGAACAATTAGGGGAGACCATAGAGATTAGTTAAGAATTCTTAAAGGAAATCTAATCTATTCCACATTTCTCGAGTAAGCGTACATAAATATTTATGTCTATATAGAACGCAAGGGCAAAGCGCTATCATTACTTAAACAAAAGTCATTAGGCAGGAAGCAACCTAAGAAAAGAAAAAGATACGAAATTTCTGGCTTTGAAGAGGAATAGAAACAAGGCAACTAATTTTAGCAGACATAATAAAATATGTTATTCAGAGATGAAAACACAATAATGAAAAGCCCACCAGGCAAAAGGCTTTAATTGTACTGATTTTATTTAAGACTTAAATATACTACAAATTTATGTTAACATAAAATAATAAAATTTTTATCAACTTTATATCTTAAGTTAATTAAAGCAAAAGTTTTCACTTTTTATACAGTCACTTATTTTTATTTTGAGAATTGAGTCCTAAACAATTTAGAAGTGTTTATTGTTTGATAGTTTGAATTAAAGTTGTATAATGTCTTTTTTATATAGCTATTTTACTCTTGAAAAAATGTTTTCAATGCAGTTGTACTTGGATGAATATGCTGCATTGAATAATAGCTTCCATCCATTTTCTTCAACAGTTTGCTTCATTAGTTTTGAGTGATGAGCCCTTAGATTGTCTAGAAATATTGTCAAGTTTTTCCCTTTATATCTTAAGTCTAAATCTTATAGAACCTGAAGTAAGTCATCTGTCTTAATTGACTTTGCTTTTATTCTAAAGCCTTCTAATCCAAATTATGAACTAATTATTACAACTGCTGCCAAGGTATCAAGGTTAACACCACCTTTTTTAAGTGCCTAGTTACTGTATTTATGAGCCCATGATTTGTAATTTATTGAGTGGGGTTTAAAAATTGTTTCATCTAGATATACTATATTTTCCCCATTTTCTATAATTTTATTTAATTCCTCAAAAACCCTAGATAAGTCTTGTTGAATTTATAATTTTTTATATTCGGTTAAATTGTATTCCTTTCAAGTTGACTTATATTTAATTCCATTTTTTTTATAAAGCTTATACAAGCTTGAAGTAGATATTTTTATTTCTGGGAAATTTCGATGAAAAATTTTAGCTCTTATTCAATTGATAAAAGCATTTATTCTCTCAAAGTTTTTTCTGATAGTAAATAGTTAAGTTGCTCTTAAGTCATTCTATGTAGAATGTTTTTATCCTTTTAGCCTTCAATATTTTCAGTTTATAATCGCTTCAATTTTTATTTTACTATTTTTTCTGAAAGGTATAATGTCTTTGAAATTTCTTTAATTGAAGCATATACTTTACTTTGTTTACTGTAAGTTTTTTGTCGAAATCTCAATAAGCAAATAAGATTTGTATATGTCTTATGTAGATCACATTTTTTCTCCATATAAAATAATTTAATAAAATTTATTAATTTAATCAATCTACAAATTTTACTTCGATTTTGATAAATACTGTTTATATTTTGTATTTTTATCCTGAGTTAAAAGCTAATTTATCAGAGAGGAATGCTTAAATTTCAGTCACAGTAATTAAAAACTAATTTTATCCTTAATTATCAAACCATAAAAGTCGACTAATCCTTATTAAAAATAGCCTAAACTCTTTACCTTTTTACTAAGATTCTATATCTTCCATTTTATTGCAATATTTGAATAGTTTACTATAGTTTGCCAAAATCAGAGATCCTATATATTGTTCTTAGGTTTGAATTTGAAAAATATTAATAAACTATAATCATAAAAGTATCAGATCAGTATATATTTTTGATTAAATTAATTGTTTATTACTTTAATTATTATTTTATAAAAAGTTAATAATAGGAGAGAAGTTAAACAAAAAACGGATAGATTACTTAAAAAATATTGCTGATATTCAAAATGAATATTTATTATCATCATAAAAAAATAAAGTAAAATTAAAATTCTTAAATTTAAAATTATATTTAATTATCATAATGGTATCAATATTTTATGTAGTTCTTAAGTGCAATCTTTTAACAAGTCTTTTCCACTTTAGCATGTAGTTACAAGCTATTGTAAGAATCATTTAATCTCAGAAAACTTATAAAATACTAGTTTATTTGTAAATCTCATTATTATTTTCTAGATTAAGATAATATTATATTTATATATATATATATATTAATAAATATTTATCACTTTAACAATAATCGTAAAAATCTCTAGAAGACATTTTATAATGTGCATTTCGAATTTTAAATATCCTATTTTTAAACACGTCTTCAATTGTTAACTTGAAAGTTCCAATTTTAATTATTATTTGTAAATAATGAATTAACCCCATATCCCCATATGATTTTAAGGGTTCTGACGTACAGAGCTCCCAATTGACGTCCATAGCTCTCAAATAATTTCATAGCTTTAAGAAAATTTAAATAAAGTAATTTATAGAAAATTTATATTTTGATTATGCAAAGCATAATCAAAAATAATTATGAATTTTTTTTCGAGTAAGATCTTAGGTGTGCAATCCCTTGTTGCCTTCTATTCAAAACCCCAAAACCCATTCATTAGTTTTATGTGTATTTTGATTTATATAGTAAATTTTTTAGTTTAGGGTTTCTTTGATATATTACGAGGCATAGTAAAGCATATTTTTAAATAAAAAAGATATTTTCGGGATAAATCTTTTAGCAAACCCTTTATTTAAATATTGTTAGATGCGTTTAAGAACTATAATTGAAGATGATAAAGTTATAACCATTGTTATTTAAGTTTTTTAACTTGTTTATAATGATAAATTTGATCAATATTTTTAAGATACTTAATATTTTATTCATCAAATATTTTCGACATTTTAGCAAAAGACATGATTTAATATTAAGAATCAATAATAATTTACTTTTAATTTATGGTATATTATAGAGTTGCTAATTGTTTTAAGAGCTTATTTTAAGCATTTCTTACCAATTTATCTGGCATAAGTAATTAAAATATCTCAAATATTAAAGTAATTATAGGTTTAGAACATATTGGTATCCTTTGCCAAATATTTTTTAGTAAATTGAGCAAAATGTTTGACAATCTTAAAATAATGTAATTCCGAAATTTCTTATAAATAAAGCAATTATTTAATATTGGTATCTTATAGAAGGTCAATTAAAATATTGAAGTTATAATTAAGTTTTGAATATGGATTTACATTTTTGACAGTAGTTCCATTATTATAACATATTAAATTAATAATTTATCTTGGGGGCCGTCTAATATAATTTAAAATTGATAAGAAGATAATAATTAAGTTCAAAAATTTTATTAGAACTTAAATTTTTATATTAAATTTATATCCTAATTAATTGAAATTGAATATGATGAACTTACAAATATAAAAAAAACTATATAGAGATATTAAATTGCACTTCAAGTATGGAATCTGAAATTTTAAAGAATTAGCACTATTATAATTAAACTAAGCACATCATAAGGAAAACTTATTTTTGCATTAAATTTCAAAATTAATAATTGATAGCATCAATTTTTAAGGATCCATAGTAGTACAAAATTGAATAATATAAAGTTACTCACACAAATAACAAAAAACACAAGAGTTTCTAATCTCAAAAATTTACCATATCAATAAAATTACAAATAATTCTAATGATTTTAAATTAATTAATTATTAACTTAATTATTGGCAGTTAAAGTTGACCAATTTAAACGAACTTGGGCTCATTCGATAAAGAATATAAAATTCACTGGACTTTATTATTGGCGGTACTAATTTTTCGCAATTATGGAGCGAGATAAATCGACTTTAAATAAAAACTTCTAAATTCATTAAAATATGTGCTCACAATAAAGTTAAGTTATCTCGCTCTAGGGATGCGATATAATAATACCGCAAATTATAAAGTCCAGCTAATTTTAAATTCTCTATCGAATATGGCCAAGTTAGTTTAAATTGGTCGACTTTAACTGCCAATAATTTAGTTAATAAAAATTAATTTAAAATTAATTTTCCAATTTCAAATATATTCCTACAATAGGGGTTTTGAATCGAAAACAACTAGGGATTGCACCCCTAAGATGCTATTTGAAGAAAAATTCATTAATCTTTTTAGATTTTGCCTTGAATAAGAAAATTTAAATTTTCTATATATTATTATATTTAAATTTTCTTAAAGCTATTGAAATTATTTGGAGCCCTCGCCACCTGAGAGCTCTGGACGTCAGTAATCAATTTTAATTTAATATGTTTTCTTTAAATATAAGTTAAGGCATTCTTTAATTTTTTAAATATAGACAAAAACACCAAAAACCCCTTAATGAGGTTTATAAATGCTTTGATTTGTATGGTATAGTTGGGGTCTCATTGGGGTTAGTAGAGAAAACGCAGGTTTTATGTGAATTTAATGTATATTTAATGAATTCAAACGAATTTTATTTACTTGTCTTTGTTATACCTCTGGAATCTTGCTCTTAAGTGGCACAAGTATGTCATCCAATGTTTACCTAGGATACTATCTTTTTTATTTTCTTGCTTACATTATCTTACTTGATACACTTCTAAGCTTAACTGATTGATTATTATTCAAACTTTCTACCAAAGTAAGCCATACTTTTCATATCACTCTCTAATACAATAGCTCCGATTGTCCATACATTCCACTAGACAGAGACTTTAGTCCATTCCTCTATGATTGGTAAGTATCCAGGTGTCCCAAGAACTTTTGCTAATGTTACTATCTCTTATCTTAATGTTCTATTGAAATCTATAACAACTACTTCTAAAGGGCAGAGATTTATCATAAGATTTTCAGGCTTTAAAATTTTTATGAACATATCCAAGTTCATGCAACTCCTTGATACACTCTATCATATCTGATAGTATATCATTCAAATAATCTGGGTATCTATTATTATTTAGATAATCTCTCAGAGTCATTTCATATTTCTTAAGCCTTAATGCGATCTCACCATAGCTTAAAATGACTCCATTTAGCTTAAGCTAGTTCTTGCAATCTCTTGTCTAAACCTCTCTAAGAATCATGTATTTGTTAGCAACTTATTTTGGCGCTGCTCATTCTTAAGTAGATAGCTGTAAGGATACACCTTGTATGCATAATCATCAAATACAATGAGTTTTGGTTTTGCAGGAACGCTAATTTGCAAATAGATATCAATACAGCTGCTAATGTCGATTGCATTTAATGCAGGTATGTTCATACCTTCCTCTTAGAAGCATACTAAAAAAATTGATTCTTTAATTTATACAGTTTCTATCTCTTGAGTCTCTCCTGTTACTCACTTTATGACTCAAAAGTATTTGACTTTCTCATGGCAGTTATAAGCAATTAAGTTTCTTTTTCTTGAATCAAGAACTCGCTTAAGTGATGCTTTTGCATATATTTCTTCACTTTTCTTGAATTGGCATAGGACTTCATACAAGTTGTGCATTAATAACTGCCATAGACTTTATCGTGCTTGAAATATATCTTAGCTCTCTCAGAGTGTATCTCTTTGATGTGCCTCTTCAAGGTAGAATCAGTTGAGAAAAAATTTTAGCATTCATCACATTAAAATGCTCTAATCTTTTCTACTGGGAGCTGCTCTTTTAACTCCTCAACATCTTCGATTAGCGTTTAAATACCCATCTCTGCTTTCTGCTTCCTAATATTTATTTCAAGAACAAACACCTCTGCTTCAAACCCCAAGAGCTCTTAACTCTTCCTCCCTCTCAATGAGTAAAAATAGGAATATTTACCAAGAATGAGAGAATAATCAACTTTTTCTCTATATTATTTATTTATATATTACTAATTAATTAATTAAAATCGCACTCCAACCCTAATTGTTATATTTAAGGGATAGAGTGCGGAATATATTATAAAATTAATAAAAAAATGAATTGTGTTGATAATATTACATTTCATTTATTTAAAACAACATTTAGTTTTTATTAATAAAATTTAGATCATAAAATTTCAATATATTTTAATTTTTAATAGATAAGTTCTTAAGATTAATCATAATTACGATATTTTATAAACTAAAATGTAATATTCTTAATTATTAATAAAAACTAAATGTTTTTTTAAATAAATGAAATGTAATATTATCAACACAATTAATTTTTTTATTAATTTTATAATATATTCCGCACTCTATCCCTTAAATATAACAATTAGGGTTGGAGTGCGATTTTAATTAATTAATTAGTAATATATAAATAAATAATATAGAGAAAAAGTTGATTATTCTCTCATTCTTGGTAAATATTCCTATTTTTACTCAATATAGATTACTTCTGGTTTATTGGAGGACCCAAAGTTGAGCTATGATTATCCTGCTCCAAGAGAGGTTGCTTTACGAATTAAGTTAGCCGCCATGTTTAAATTCAAATTTAAATTTCTATTATAAAGCTCTAATAACCTCTCAAATTACAGCAACTATGCATAGGAGTTGACACTGCAGCACTAATGGTTGATATTGAAGTGTTAGAGCTCAAATTTATACTTAGTTTATAACTATAATTTTTCTAATTTCATGCTTAATATTTATAATTTTTGTACTAACTTAGATAATATTCAGGTTGGTACTGGTACCAATAAGGTTTTGAACAATTTTTTAACTTTTCCATTAAAACCTCATTAGTTTAAAAGTAGGTACTAATTAAGTTTTGGTACTATTAAATTGGTACCAATTAAAATTAAACCGAATTAGTACCAGTACTAATTAAATTCAAGCAAATTTAGTACTAATTTAATGGAACTAAATTGATAAAAATTGAGCTCCATCTCTGAAGTTTGTTACACCTTCTGCCAGCTTTCTCCACGTATCCTTACCAGGTTGACCTCCTATAAGATGCCATATTTAATACAAAGATTTTAAACAGTAGGATCCAGAACTTTATATATTAAAATTTGAAATTCAATAACAAGAGAAGGAACAAGGATGGAATCTATAAGTACTGCAATGAAGATGGTCGAAGCTTAAGAAATGATCTCAAGATTTAGAAGCAAAGAAGATCTCCATCGATACCTCACTCAACATGGTAAGCATGTGACTTATACTTAATCATATACTATAGTGGGTTTATTCCTTCCATCGATGGAAAGTACCAAAATTTCATTCTTAAAAGCAATACTTTGTGAGGAGAAAGAAAGCTTTTAAAAATAAAGAGATTAAACTAAT
>ARYC01010626.1:0-23830 GCA_000711775.1 Oxytricha trifallax
TTACCATGAAAATTTACTTTAAAAATTTGAATAACTATTCATTGTAAGTAAAGAAATTACAAATAATTCAATAGAGTTTATTTATTTATTCAGTCTACTCGTAGACTTTTTGAATCTTAGTAAAAATTTGAATAATTGATAAATTTCAATTTAAGCACTCTAATTTTACTCATGCAGATTCAATAAGTGAAGCTTTTTTTCCTATATAATTTAATATATTATTTATTTAAAATAAATAAAAATTAACGCCTTTTACTATTTCAGTTTTAAATTAGATTTAGATTCCAATGCATGAATTTTAATATTTTATTTAATTCCATAATTACACCTTGCGATCGAATTTACATAATTAAATAATGAAATATAAATGATTTAATTTTTATAACGTAATATAATTACTAATTTTAAACACTAAAATAAAAAACATTTTATCATCATTGAAATTAATTTACTTGAATTGAAACTTCAAATGAAATTATTAGAAGACTTGAACCTCTTAGTAAATTACTAATATTGTATTTAGATTCAACACTATGATTAATAAAATTATTATGTTTATTTAATGATAAATGTAAAAAACCTTCAAGATATATAAATCAATTACTTTAATCTTTTATTAATACTATAAATTTATTAACAAATTTTACAATATTATCCAATCTTTAAAAAATGAACGTCATATCATCACAAAGATAAAACACATTAATAATTTAATTATTTTAATTCCACTTTTATTGAATTTTTAGGTTTTACTTGCTGACAATTAGACTGAGAATGCTAAAAATATAGAATTTCTCAATAAGTAAGAGACTATTTAAAAGTCTATCAAAATTAAATGTGGAAGATTTTAGATATAAAACGAAGAGATATAATCTAGATTAACTTTATTAGTAAAGAATCAATCAGGAAACAAGTTAAAATTTAATATTAATTTTTTAAATATATAAGTTAATTGGAATATAGGCATAAATTTATTGCTAAATTGAGATCTATATCAATAACTAGGGAATATTCTTGGGCAGGTAACCTTTTTGCTAAAAGTTGAAAATTAAGATTTATCAGAATTTTTTAATTATTTTTAGATTTTATTTTATAGTGAGTTTCCTTAAAATACTTTATTATTTTATAATAAATAAAGTTGATATAAAAATAAATTATTAGTTATTAAATAAAATTTTTAAATGTGGTTTCATTCAGTTAAAGATTTTAATTTGTTATACATTAATGTATTTTTAGCGCTAAGATAAGTTATTAAACCCAAATCTATAAAAATTTTATATACTATTTTTATAGAAAACTAGTGACCCTAAATTCTTTTAAAGCTAAAAATTACTAAATATATCCAATTAACTTTAGTTTACTTCAGATTTACAAATTTATAGTACAGATGATTATTGTGCGGGATATATTCCAAATGTACTAGACTATGCAGTAGGTTACAGGAATTTCTTCATAAATATATCCTAATCTAAGTCTTTAAACATTATTTATATTCGAGGAAATAATAAGTAAAACAATAAACAAACAAAAAGTACCAGATAATATTCTAATGTGATTCATAGAATTTTAATTGTTTTAAAAAATGATCTATTTGTATGATTTATATTTTTATGTTAAGTTGCAATTATTATATTTTAATGTATTCTTGCCTTCTTATTTTTAAATTATTGAATATCTTTTTAAAAAATATCGAAGAAAAATTAAAGAAATATATAATTAATATGAGAGAAATAGAATTCAATAATTATTAAAATTAAAGTCAAAAATGGGTGTCCATTTAATTAAATTAAATTTTCGATTTAATTTAATGATAAACCTTTTAATTTTATTACTTAAAAAATAATAAATAAATACTTCCTATCTTAATCAAATTGGGATTAAATCTTTATGTAACAATATCAATTAATTGCTTTTATTCTCTTTATATTTAGATCATAATAAATAAAAAAATAAAAAATTTATAAAATATATGATTATATATGATTATGTATAAAATTTTAAGATTTATAAATACCTCCACACATGACCTTAGATGATGCAATGATATAAAACCAAAACCACTCTCTTAGTAGATCATAATAGACTTAACCTGCATTGTTATGTCAAAATCATCCGTATCAAAAAATAAATATCACAATTAACACTAATAAGAGTTTTTCTAAAAATACTTTAAGAAAAACTGAAATTCTTCTTGATAAGCTGAATTATTATTTAATTCAAAACCGGTACTTAGATTAATAAAATAAATTTAATTAGAAAATTAATTAATTAATCATTAATTTTTCAAAAAGATTTTCACAAGGAAACTGTTCCCCACACATTCTTAGATTTTATTTTGAATCAATCCACAATACAATAAATTAATATGATTTAATTTTAAAGATTAAACTTGTTCTTATAATAACTAGAAAATACGATAATTTTAATAAAATAGCTTTACTTGATGAATTAAGATTATAAGAGGGATCGCATGTTAAGCTTTGAGAGTTACTTTTTAATACTCTATTTTATTTTTAGATAAATTTTAAAACTCCATAGTATTGTATTTTATGGGTTGGAATTTAAATAATCTTGAAATTATTTCAAACAATAGTACTCTTTATAATCTTTTAAAATTTCTTTTATCTCCCTTTTTTATTTGATTAAATGAATAACTTTAAATAAAATTTGAGAAAAATGCAATATATTTAAAAAACAAATTTATTTATTCTCCCTAATTTTTGACTTAAAATATTTTAATTGCTAATTAATTTCTTTGATATGTGATTATTTAATATTCTATCTTTATTATATAAATATTTGCTTTAAATATTAGCTTATTTTATTATTTCTTTTCCTACTTGGTGAATAATATGCTATAAATTAAATTTTTATAATATTTCTGAAGAAACTCAAATAAACTGTTAATAAATCATAAACTATTTATTATAATTATTTAATTTAGAACTTATGGAATCAATAACAAGCCAGTAATAAAAATGTCTCTTATTTTTTGTAAGACATGGTGAAAGATTAGACGAACTTAAAACAGCCAAAAAGCCTTTTATTGAATATTATAATATAACTTATTTACATTATTCTTATTTAATCAGCTTCATTATATTTAGAATATTGAAGTTTTCTAGATATAAGATATTATAATTTAATATGCTTTTGATCCCTAATTAAGTGATAATGGAAAGCAACAATCTTTAAAAGCAGGTCAAAACATCAGAAATATAATTGACGAGATGGGTTATGGAGGGGAAGTACCTCTAAAAATAATTGTTTCTCCATTCATTAGAACTTTGTAAACTGCTGCCTATTTGTCTTATGGGCTTAACTAAAATACTAAATCTCAAATAATAACAAACCCTAATAGACCTAAACAAAGTATTTTAGACATAAATTTATGAAATAACACTCTATTTTTATATTTATCAACCAATATTTGTGTGAAGCTATCCTAAAGTATGAAAATGGACCCACTAACTAAAGGAACTTTTGCCAAGAACGATTAAAGAACTTTAATTTCAAAATATTTTGACTCAAAGTTAGGCAGTATAGTTAACGATGAGATAACTTAACTATAAATCCCAAATTCCCTGAATTAAAAAGTAAATCCAGATATATTGCTGGTTTCAACGACATTATTTAGAATCACATTGTTATAAATTGCAACAAGATTGATAAATAAGTTATAATACTGGTGTCTCATAGTGATGGAATCAATCCTTTTTAAGTTTAAAATAGGGCGTGATGAAGAAAATTAAGTCACATGCTATTGTTTCCACTTTGGCGCATGCAGATTAAAAGTGGAGATGAAATTCATAATAAGAAAGTGGATTTGTGATTGAAAAAACTCATATATTTTCGAAATGAATTAATTTTATTCTTAGTAAATTAAAATTTCTTAAATGATTTCGCCTTAAATTTATCAAAATGTCTAAAGAATAAAATTAATATAAATTAAGAATGCAGATATTTCAGTAGTAAAGAGGTTTCATAAATTTGCTAAATTAAAAATTAATATAAAATGAAGTTTTTAATAATAGATTGCTTTTTGTCTTCCAAAGGACAGCCTATCCCAAATTACATATAACACATTAAGACTTTAATATCTCAGGTAAAATTTCCCCTGCAACTTTAATAATTCTTGATTTGTTTTATTTATACTATGCTAAACATACTTTTTATAGATCTGTGAAGAGAGTAAAAATGAGTTATGTTTTTAAGATGATATTATATTTGAGACACGCAGCTATAAAGATTTGAATGACCTACTTTATGACCCCTTAACACTTTAACTTAATGATAAGAAAAATAGATTTTTGGATTTAAATGCTAAAAATAATTTTGATAAAATTGACTTCGTTTTTGTTATTGGGGATGTACTCTGCTAACCCTGGGATTTCTAATTTTATTAGGTAAGTAATGCAATTTGTAAGCTTTCTCTTTTTATGCCTGTAAAATTAATTATTGTAACGCAATAATTATGGCCAATTATATAATGTTTAAAATAATTATTTGTAAGATAAAGTTTAAAATATCAAAAACTCATTATTATCTTAGGTACACATGCTAATTAGGCACACTATAAAATAGAAAAAACCATTGCTAGGCTTAGGCCTTGGTTTCAATCTATTAAATCTATATTCCACAACTGGCTTGCCATACGATCATATTTTCTACTTAGAATAGTAAATAAGCCCAGAAACCCTCAATACAAATCCCTTGACTAAGTAAAAATACAAGAAAGTGATTATAGATGAGTAATCTGGGGACTACTATTTGTTCAATTAGTTTTGATAGAAACTTCAAATAATGCGGCATGAATTTAATAAACCAGTTCTAATAATGGAATTCACTCTATTAACTTTATTTATTAGCGGCCACATTGGATTCTTCAATAACTATCAATTAAAAAGAAAGTAATTCGATGTGAGTCCAATGCGCTAAGACTACAGACTGACCAGCAATGAATATATGGCAAAAATCAGAAAAATATTTGTGCAGCATTTTAGTGTCAAAGGTCTCTCTATGCACTCTTTTAAAGTCAACATGAAGCAATCTCAATGGAGCACACTGTAACAGCCGCCTTAATTTAGTGCTTCTAGTAGTGGGAAGTACAATTAATTTAAAACTATAGTAGAAGATGTAATCACCAAACACTCCTTAGTTTTATATTAATAATTTAAGCATACATTTTACGATTTAATTAGTAATAGAATTGAATAATGCGGCATTTGGAATTTTATATGATATAAATTAATCTGAACCCAATGGTTTCTTTATCTTCAAAAATACCTTGAAACACCTGCTTAGTTTAGTTGTAAGCAAGGTAAATGGGTACTCAGATTAATAAATTTATATATTTTAAGATGTTGGTAAAGTTTAACAGGTAAATTAAATTATCAAATTAAAATGTTTAATTTATTATTTTCAAAGATAAGCATAGCTATATATCACCCTTAAGATCAAACACAGGTCATAATACAAGCATGAGTACCTTGAAAGAAAGTATCTCCCCAAATTTCATATATAGAGATATTTCAAATAAAACTTATTTTGATAAAGACTAATAGAATTCTAATAGCAGTAGAAATTAATTAATTATGCAACATTTTATTTAGATTATCTATACTTTTATCTTGGGATTACAATAAAATGAATTATTTATTTTTAAATAGAAACAACTTCAACATAAGAAACTCAATGATAAAACACCCTCAAACATCTTAGAAAGATAGAAGTTAGGTTGATAGTAAAAGTTTCTTTAATGATCCAAGTAGGAGCTCTTAAGTTTACCAATAGAAGTCACTCTACACTCTCTTGAAAAATAAGGATAATGACGCTACTTTTATATATTTTTGTCAAGGAATTCCATTTAAAATTACAATATATTACTCAAACTTAGAGCCAAACGCAGTAATAATTTTTTAATGTAAGTCAGAACACTAAGAATTTAAATTTAAAAAAATCGAAATGCTCTTTAAAGTTTAAAAGAATATATTAAATTTCATAATGAGATAACCAAAAGCATTAAGAAAAATATTCTCAGAGAGAAAAGACAGCAAACATGAACAGAGCTAAATTGAATAATCTGTTAATAATAATTACACTTACAGTGACGATAAATAACATAAAAATACTATCTTACTCTTCAAGAAGGACAATATTGTTAATAATTTATACTTAATATATCACTAATACCCGTATGAATTGAAAATTATTAATTCTTAGTTATAGTGTATAGCAATTCAAAGATGGGAGTGAGATAAATTGCAATGAGAACTTTGAATTTAGCATTTTTAACAAGCTAAGAAAGTCAAGAAACATTTCAGACAGGCAGCATATTAGCAGAGCCCACACAAGTCTACGAACTTAAAACCAGGCTTACTCTAGAAAACACGGACTACACTTATCGTTATACTAAAAATGACTAGACTTTGGAAGATCACATAAATCAAAGTGCTGCTATTAACATGCCAAACATTAGTAAAAACAATGCTAAATTAAGGAATACTCTGCAGAATTTTAATAATGTATATAGCAATAATGAATAAGGAAATAATCTTATGACTAAGGATGCTAGAAATCATAGTTTAAGAGGGTCTTCTGTGATGGCAAAAAAGTAAAATACTATAAGGTTTAACACTGGAAATGAGTCAGTGAACTAAAGCATAGTATAAAGTTCAAGAAATAATAATCAATATGATCGACTTGGGGATAGAGGCTTTAAAAGCGATGTGATGAGGTCTATATCAGAGACGCCCGGCAATAAAAAGAAAAAGTCCATCAAAATTTATGCTTCTCCTGTTAATAAACTTTACAAGAGATATAGAGAGTTTTAACAAATGGAATTGTTTAATTAAACTCTTTATGATAGCTTAATCAATTTAGGACTACAATATATTATAAAAAAAGAAAATTAAATGGAATACTCTTAAATGAATATAGATTAAAACTAAGAATATGGTGAACCCTAATAAGCTGTGTTGCTTGGTGAAAAACTCTTAAAAGACGGTTTTAGGCCACCAATTGACAAAGCTAAATGGATAACAAAATAAAATTTTAATGGGATAGTAGGTGTGGCAAGCACTGCAAGAAGGTTTTGGGCTGTGAAGCCGCAGAGACTATGTTAGTAGAGACCCTAGTGAGACGCCGCTTTTGCAAAAAATTTACCGAATAGTCGCCTAGCAAGTGGATCTATGGAAGCTTCAAGTTTTGACATCGAATAAAGATTTTTCCTATTAATAATTTGAACATTTACTTAAATATAATTGATAAATTTAAACATTAATTTAATCAGTATATTCTTTATTAATTCAAGATCTATATAGATTTAAATACTTAAAAAGTTTTATAATTCATTCTTTTATATTTTCTTCATTTTCTGCCTGCTGGAGATTTACTGGCTCTATTAGGACTACCATGACCTCTCTTTGCTGGGGAAGCATTAACTCCACCTTCCTCATCTTCACCACCATTTGCTATATAAGCTTTTTCCTTTTCAGTTTCTGCATAATTCTTCAAGAATTCATCAATAAGCATGTAGCCACCTCCAACTCTGATGATCAACTTTCCATTCATAATCTTAGCAAAAATCTTCTTAGAACCATACATATACTGACCATCACCAAGACGCTTCACTGGCACGTAGTAGGGGCAATCATTGAGATACTTCGCCATCATCTCATCGATTGGGTCTCCTTTCACTGGAATGTATAATAAAAAAGAATAAAGGCATTTTATTTAAAGTGATTGATGTCATACCACTTTCTTGGCTCTGGCTTATTCATAGCTGCCTCTAGTTCTCTGCGTCTGCGTTCCTCCTCTTCTCTGCGCTTTTTCTCCTCAATATCCATCAACTCATCTTACAGTTGTCTTATCAATTAGTCTTTCTACTAGATCTATATATATATATATATTTATATATTACTATAGCAAAATACTTTTAAACAGCTGAAAATATATAAACTATATAATCATAATAAATATTGATCATGTCATTTAAATCAGTGATTTCTAGATCTTTGCCCTTGCTGACATCATCTAATTCCTGTATTTTTACTTCCTTCTCCTGCAGTTCAGAATCCACTTCTCTTATCTGCGCCTTCAAATCCTCTAATTGTGCTCTTTAATCTAGTAACATGCGCTTTTTCTTATATTATACATAAATTAATCTTAAAATAGTAAAATTCACACATGATATAATGTAATAAAGTTATAATAATTTAACTTAAAATTTAATACTAAACTTTTTCTAATTGATGTCCCTTTGGACAATTTCAACGTTATTCTTAAGTCTTGCGATATTCTCCTCATTTTTAACTATATTATCGTTATTCTTAGAGATTTCCTTCAAATTGCCTATCATATCATTGAACAAGTGAATTTTATCCCCAACAAGCTTTTCGTACTAATTTTGAATATAGTATAATAATAAAATTTTACATATATATACAGGAAATTAAAATATTATACAAATTATATAAAATAAATTAATTACTACTTGATAAGAGATTAGAGTTCATCTTGCATCTGTCTGATTTCTTCCTCATTTACGCTAGATTGGATTTTAGCTTCAATGTCTTCTTTTATCCTAATGACTTCCACTAATTTCCTATTTCTCTCAAATATCTACTGAATGTATTTGTCCACTAATTCACCCAATACCTTTGACTAATTATTAAAATACACTTAGTATAATTATTATGCTATATCTTATAGTTATTTAATTAGCAATATTTTATATGACTAATTTCTGATTTGATCTTCTTCAATTGCTTTTTTAACAACTGCAATCTTTCCATGCCATCTTCCAGTATATCGATCGACTTCGCTCTCCATATACTGTGTTTTTAGACTGGCATCCTCAATGATTTATTTTTAGTTAGTTTGTGGAGGCGGCGTTCTTCATTTTAAACCCAAATCTAAGTCTCTATGAGCTTTCAATGCAAATCAATCTTGTTCCTCAAGGGATTTCATTGTGAGTGCGCAGTGAGAAATAATTCTCATAATAATAATAATATGAAAAAGAAGAAATAGGGGTAATCTATACTTATGATAATTTTATATATTCTTCTAGGCATCAGACAGTTCTTTTCTTAAACTATCCAATTCTTGAGTGTTTTAATCAATTGTCTAAGTAAGTTGCTCAAATTGAGTTCTGTAGTCTTGCATCATGTCTTGAATGTTTGACTTGAGCTGATTGGCATAATTTTCCAATCTCTCAAGCTCATTCTCTAGTTCTCTGTTTTTCCCCTTTATTGTCTCATTTTCACTTCTCTTCTGCAATACTTCCTGTCTTATCTTCTCCACATCTCTCAGCATGATATAAAATGTTTTTATGATATATTTATCAATGATTTCTCTCTTTTGAGTCTGTTCTTGGAGCAATCTCTCAAGATCTCTTTATGCCTTTTCATATTATTGCTTCAGATATTTTTCAATGGCTTCTTGTTTAGTTTATGTGGTTTGTGCTAATTGATAAGCTTCTTCAGTCTATCTAAGTTGATCTTTTATGTCATCACCAACTAATTTCACTACACTTTTAGTTATATATTTATCAAATATTACGAGAGTTTATGATAAATTACGTATAAAATTACACGTTTTTCTTCATTGGCTTTTTTGTTTATCAATTCATCTTCCTTCTCAACAATCAGAGTGATGCGCTTGTTATCAACTGAGGTGTTGTCTATTTCATTGTATATAAAATAACATCTGAAATTATAATATTTCACTTTTAAGTAGACGAATAAGGTGTTCAATTTCAAAGATTTGCTTTCTCAACGAGTCTTTCTCATTAGCTTATAATTAATTGAATACTATTATATAATATTATGATATAGCTTTGGCTTGGAATTTATGAATAAAATCTAGGTTTTCTTTCTCGATATCTCCCAGTACAGTCCTCTTGCCATCAAGCACCTTCACTAATTCCTTCTAAATTGAAAGGTTTTCGGTTTCAAGGTACTCCACTTGCTCTAGTTCCTCATCCAAATGAGCTTTTCTGTCTATTTAAGACTAATCGATACTGTAATGTTTTATATATATATATATATATTGGGATTTAGGGGTTTTGAAAATGCAGAATATCCTAATATAATTATATTTGTATATTAATATAATACTCTGGAGTGCTTGATCTAGTCCTGAGAACTGCTACTATCTCAAATGAATGAAATCTATTTTTCTCCACTCTTCCTTAGCTTTATCATCAACGCTGCTGTTTTAAAGTCCTAAAATATCATGGTAAATACTTCTGAAAGATTCATTATAAAATTGTAATAGAATTCATTGAAGTATAAGTGTGATTGGTGATATAAAATATAAAAATGTAGATTTGATTTAGCAAGAAATTTGGGGAAACTTACTGGACATTTTTATAATAAGTTGTTAAATTTAATTGAAAAATACAATTCAAATTCAAGCTTTATAATATTTTCGATTTATTTTCACTTTCTATAAACATATATCAAAATTAATGATATTGTGAAAATTAAAATACAAAAGTTTTGTTATAACTTTCCTTAAAAGATTTAACAGTTCTTTTTTTTATCTCATGATAATAATAAAACCCCAATTGTTAATTAATAATGAATCAGCAATAATCCAAAATAGTTAACTATAAGTTATTATTATATATTGTATTTACATAAAAAGCCTATAATTTTTGAAATAAAATATTTCTCCATTAAAAATGTTTCGAGTGAGACAATTAAATAGAATCTCTATATATCATAACTAATTTTAATTTTAATTTATTTAATTTTATATTTTTTTTAAATTACTCTCATTCAAAAATATATTATCGCCTTTATGTTATCATTTCATTCAAACTCATCATCCTCATCAAATCCTTAATTCTCATTCCCCAATAATGGATTTTGATTTATATTCAGCTATCTTTCATCATTCTTTCTGAACATTTCTCTGTGAATCAGAGCATTTTAAGCCATTTCTCCATTGAAAAAGTCTTTAGCTAGACGATCTTAGTAATCAGCATCATCCTAATCATCATCATTGTTAATGAGATCGTCATCTCCTCCAAATCCATCTAAGTCCTCCTCAACATCTTCAGGGAATTCATCATCGTCTCTCATGTTTTAAGTACCTTTACCAGTTTTTGCTTCTTCAAAAAGATTATCGACCTAACCTATTTTAGGAGCTACTGAACTTTTGATCATGGCATCTTGAGGTTTTGGTGCTTGCTGCTTTATTTCCTCAACTGGCTTTGTAATCTGCTTCTTGTTTTCTTCAACAGGTTTTGTTGCCTATTACTTGATTTCTTCAACTGGCTTTGATACTAATTGCTTGATTTCCTCAACTGGTTTTGTCAATTGTTTCTTAATTTCTTCAGATTAAGGAAGAGCCTTGACTTAAGCAGTTTATTCTTAAGTAGGACCTGAATTCAAGATAGTAGTGGGTTATTGTAATTGTTTTTAAGCTCCAGTATTAGCAGCTACCTAGGCACCTCCACCAGCTTTAGGAGGGGCAGTACCATCCAAAAATCTTAGTTTGCACTCTAGTGTACCTTTTTCCTCAATACCCTCAATAGTCATTTTTTACTGCTTAATGACCACGTTTTAATTGGGTTTGGTATAGCATGAGTTTACCAAGTCAATGACTGTCTTACACACTTCTTTCATTGTCGTTGAGTTAATCAATTTTATGACTAGTCCTCTGTCTTTTGCAATGTTATTAATAGCGAGAGTCTTGCAATCCCCAAATTCCAAAAGATTGGGGTCCTCCTTGCTTGGAACTAGCTTTGAGTTCTATTACTTCTAAGTCTAGCTTATGAATACCTCACATGATACTTATCGTTAGATGGAGTAGTCAGTTGGAGTGAAGCTGGATGAGTGTATCTCAAAATGTAGCATTCTAATTTTCCTTCGTTCCGAGCTGTTATTCTCTCTTATCTGAATGATGACTGGCGCTGCTACTTCCTTCTTGTGCCGATCTAGTATTAAAAATTAATTAATCTACGCGTTATACTTAGAAGTCTCTGATCCAGCAGGGATCCATCTAGCATTAATCTTAACAACTCCAGAAACTTTCTGAGTACATTTACCACTTGGATCTGTTAATGCGTCATTCAAAGAAAGCCAAGAATTTTCTTTTGACAAAGTGCCCTTCCAAGGAAGAGAGATCTCCCCAACAAATGTAGCAGTCTCCATGTTTTTATTGGCAGCATCGTCCTGCATGTAGAATTAGATACTTATGATATCAGAGACCTTGTTGCAGTCTGTTTTTATCATTGGGAGAGTCACTGAAGTTTTGAAGTTATTGGTTTATCTGAAATTTATGCAAGGAGGCGAGTAGATTTGTTTTACTGCTTGAAAGGGAATTAAAAAGTGAAAAAGATTAATATATTTATTCTTAACATAATTTAATCTAAAAGTAATCTGGAAAAAACATTAAATTAATCGATATTAAGAATGGAAATAATTTAATAATAATAAAGATTTATCATATAACTTGCACCCAAAAAACCGCTTTCTAACCATCATCAGTGTAGCTTTATTAAATTAATATTTATGAAGCTTGTAAGAGCCAATCCAATAATAGGTATAGCCCTTTCCAGTAACAGATATCAAGTTCATTCCTTCCTCAATTTGAACTCTGACCTCACCGTTTATCATTTCAGGAGGTAAAGTTCCTCTCTTAATTTAATCCAAAATAATCTACTCTTTCTGCTTGAAGTCATTTGCTTGGAATTTTAATAATAAAATTATACAGTCACTTTAATTTAGCTATAGAGTTATACTAAATTAATCTAACCACTTATTTCAACAATTTAAGTGAATTTGTTGATTTTGAAGTCTTCGTACTCGACTTTCTTCTTGATTTCATTGTTCATTTCGACTCTGAGCTCCTCCTTCATTGCCTCTGGGATAATATTACTTGAAATGTGGTTGGTGTCAGTGAACACCTTAGCCTTGCCGGACTCCATATACTTTGACATCTAATTCTCGAATTCAATTAGAGAAATCTCGTTGTCTCCGTTTTAATCGAAAAGTTTCACTATATTTCTCATGTCCTTAATGCTTAACTCGATCTTCTAAAATTTTAAAGTAAATTATCAGAAAATTAATATAGATATGATAGTGCTAATGCTAATGCTAAATGGATTGAAAATAGCAAATTACAAACGCAACTAATTTAGAAAAATCATATAAATATAATGAATCTTCATTGTTCTAAATGTGTTCTGCAATTCTCCAAATGAAATAGTGCCTTCTCCATCTTTATCAATGAAGCTGAAGAGATCCTAAATAGTCATGCCCTTGGCTTTGAACTCATTAGCTAGTAGTTGCAAGGTATCTCTCTCTATTTTCCCTCTTTGCTCTGCTCTCAGTTTAATCTTAAGCATTATGTCATCTACTTTCATTTTCATTACTGGTTTATTATAATTTTTATAATTCTTTTAAATTTAAAATAATTAAATATTTTAACAGGTTAACCACCATCATAAAATCCAACTATTCTTTCTAGACTAAGGATATCAGTAGCAGTCGTGCCTATTTTCTGCAAGAAGTTTTGGGAATTAAAATCATTATAAATAAATTAAATAATAAAAATACCATAAAATTAATGCTAATATAAAATTGAGATCTTAGTATTGTCTCAGTGCCATCAGGCTCTCCAGCATCAATCAAGCGTTGTCTGAGTCCTGGCTCTCCTAAACTCTCTATTTTCTATAGTAGTCTCATTAAAGCGTCATCGTCTTCAAGGTAATAATCTCCTTCGCCTTTTTTACCTTTCGATGCATTTAATAGTATTTACTTACAAGCAAGATTCCCAAAAAAGGGATAAGCTACAATTGTTTTGGAGTTAAATATTAATTTGTATATTAACTCCAGCTCCTCCTTTCTCTAATGTCGACAGGAAAATCTACCCAGCCTTGAACCTCAAAGCTCTATTTCTCTCTTTTTCTTGAACTAATTCCCTCTCTAAGTCATTTTTGGCTAGTTCTAGTTCTTATAGTTTTGAGAAGTTTTTCAGCTAGTCTAATTCTTATCGTTTTCTAGCATCGTCCAAATCTAATAAACTAAAAAATAAAAAATTGCAAGATAGTAAAGTAAATTATACATAGGATTAAAAATGGAGATATAGTTAAAAAAGATTCGTAAAATTTTTAAATGTATTTACTCCAAGTTTAACTTAGTGAGCTCTTCAAGTTTATTTTGTGAAACATTCAAGTATTCAGTAAGCGAGGATATTTAGTTCTTTAAATCGTTATTTTCCTATAGTATCTTAAATATAAATAATCATTCATATTTTTTTTGATAAAACTGAATTAAAAACTAACTGTTATTTTAAATTAATATCTGCAAATATTACTATTCCTGCATTAAGTTGACTTCTTATTTCTAGTTAACCAAACCCTGTGCCTAAGCATTCTTCAACTACTCATTCAGCAACCTGATTCTCTCATCCTTCTCTTGTATAGTGATTTGATGCATGCTGTTGATTTACTCTAGAGCCATTAATTGACGTTTTATGTCTAATAAATCTTGAATTTCATCTACTCCGTTGTTTTTCATGGCATTCTACAGTTCTTGATCTGCTTGATTTTCAAGGTTTGACTTCAAAACATCTGGGTCACAATCAAAATTGTAAAATCATTATTGAAAGATAACTTTTTAAGTAATCCCTATTTTCATTTACTTGTGAAGAAAATCCCTTGTAGAAATCTTAGAGTGAAAGCTCATCTCCTCTTCCATGAGGTAACGGCTTATCATATGGAAAGAAGATATTCTTAAAAAGTCCTTAATTAAGTCAGTTTATCTAATTCAATACATTTAAATGGATAAATTTTATATATTAAAGCACTTCATGACTGCTTCATTAGGCCTGCATCCATTAATTTGAAGCATCAAATCGTCCATATTTCTAACATATTCCATCCAAACTGCCAGTGAAGAGATAAGGCTTCTTAACATGCTAGTAAGACGAAACTCCAAATTCTTGCACTCTCTTCAGGAACATAACTAATCTCTCCTGGTATGCTTTCATGTTCACATTAATAAAGTCTCATAATAGGTTTAAGACACACCTTTATCATATAAATATGTAAAATACTCATAATAATTACATGTTGTAGGGCAAGAATTTATCTTATTGCTTTTCCCAATCCCTTGGTGGACCAAGAGGATTCTTAAAATACTAAACACTCCCCTCGTACATAGTCTCTGATGGAATATCTTGATATTTTTGCTCTTCTTGAGGTCTCTTCTAGTTTATTTTTGGCTTAGTAAGCTACTTGAGAGATGAAGATTGATAGTTATTGTTGGACTTCATACCAAACATTTGTGAAAATAACATTCTCGTGAATTATTATAAATAAAACATATCGTATGGTTCAGTCTCTATGTTCATTTTATTTCCATCTACAACCAGAGCCTTAGACAAGTCATCTTATATTAAAATGTGAAATAATATAATAAGAGCTTATTTGGGACATAATTAGGAGAGCTATGCACAATAATCAACTCTTTGATGTGATCTGTACTGGCAAGTTCTAGAGGTGTCTTTCCTTTCAATGTGTCTTTGGTGCCGGTGCTGGCTCCTCTTTGCACTAAAAGTGGGATTATACGGGCTTTGCCAGCCTCTGCTGCATGATGTAAAGGTGTCCTTCTGTCATATATAAAATATATACTTATATTTAAACTCATTATTCTACAGTCAATCATTATAAGAAATATAATCATTATCTAAAGCGTTGACATCGGCACCAAAGTTTAACAATTTTAGTGCCATCTCCACTTAACGTGTCATTGAGTTAAACACTGTGTAATGAAGTGCAGTTCTTCCTGCATGATCTTTCATGTGAACTAATCTAAATATATTTTTAAGAATATTTTTGTTGATTTTTGAACGAGATCTGGACCGTGCTCACATAGAATAGTAAGCTATTCGACACATGTGGAGCATGTCGCATAATGCATGGCTGTTCTACCACTCTAATCTTTCTCGTATGGATCAGCATTTAGACAATTAAAAAGTAAAAATATCATTAATGATTTCTTAAGCATATCTACATTAGAAAAATAAACATTTTGAACTAATTGTTATCTAGAAGCAGTTTGACGACAGTAGCATGTCAGCTGAAAGCCAAATGAAGAGCAGTTCTAATAAAATATCTCCTAGCGCAATTCCTAGCTCTTTATTATTAAATTCAACCATTTGTATGTCCCCAGCGATGCGAATGGAATTATAAAATATCGTCCTTATCACTTTGAGAAAGATAGAAAATATTTCAAAATGGAGAGGGCTTTTTTTGCTTGTTTTCTCTACTGCATCAAGTATTCATTGCGTACAAATGAACTCTAGCCTCATAAATTCAACCACTCTGCTCAAATCTCCATCCTTAATCATTTAAAGAAAGTGTTTACTTAGCGAAATTACTTTATAATGAAAGGTTCAAACTGATCATCTCCACCTTGCTTCTAGTTACCCTTACAAGTTAAATTTGCATTTGTTAATCTCTCCACCACTTTGTATTGAAAACTAGGTAGCCACTCCTCGTGGTGTTTTTACGGAAATCTATAGTGAAATCTGGATTTACCATCGTACATGCTAGATCTTCAGCAGATAGAGCTGTGAACCCTTTCTTCATAAATTTGTAGATAATCCTCAAATTATATAGCATAACTGATCATATTACCATATCTTTCAATAAATTAATGAATGTAACGATTGGTATTATTGGTAGCTACGATATCCTCAAAATTAATGATTTTCTTGCCATCCTCCATATCCTTCTGTATTTTGGCAGCACCACCGATGATGTTATTACTACCATTATTATTTTACTTTGAAGTTGTTGATTATCTGTTAATGGCAGCTTGACCCTTTGAATTTATAGGTTGTTTTCCATTTGGACTTTGATTCATGTCATCAAATCCATCGTCGTCGTAGTTGTCAAAGTCATCTTAGTTTTTACTGTTTTTATTCTGCATAGACTGTGATTTGTTTTACTGTTATTAATTACTACTACCAGTTTTAAATAATAAAAAATAAATATTATTAAACAATCAAACATCATTTTATTAAATAAAAGCAGTAGGCTTGGTAGACGCTCCTTAATTTGTATTGAATCTAACTGATCGATTAGCCATTTATATATATTTTTATTCTAATTTCAAACTGTTTTGGTTTAAATTATTCTTTTGAATTTGTATTAAATTTTATGCATTTATCAACCCATGTCCTAATTAAAATACAAATAGGAAAATATTTAGCAATTATTAAATTAAAATCTCAAAATGGTATGACTATTTAATCTTGTACTTAATAAATTGTTTTAGGCAGGCCACTCTGGGAAGAAAAACTACCTTAACATGCTTTACTGGAGCAACATAATGAAGTACATCATCATAGGTATTAATGTAAGTAACATTGTTAGATGTAATCTAATGTTTTTATGCAGGCACTCTACGTGTTGTCATTGATATATGTGTTTATGTACAGACCAGCTGGGGATGTGTATGATAGTGAAGGAAATAAAGTGGGAGAAAGTTTTGGTAATACCACTTGGGACTATATAGCACTGGTGCTATTTGGACTAGTCACCCGCACTACCTACAATATGATTTTATAAGAGCATTAAAAGGTATTCGTGGTTTTTATTATTAAGATTTGCGCATCACTTGAGGATGGACTGCAGCCAGAATACTCACTAGATATCGGTTCGCAAATTACATAGTATCCACAATTAGTGCTTACTTTTACGAGATTATGGATGGTGGGTATTTCCTAGACCTTACATTACTATAAATTTCGCTTTCATTTGGGAGATATCTCGACAACTACTCAGAACAACCGATGAGAGTGAGAACAAGTAGAACCCTAAACGCGCAAGAATAGGCAAAAGTAATAGACAGAACAGAAACGCAATAGGCGCAGAGAGTCAAGTACTGTAAAGGAAAGTGAATAAAGGCAGAATTAATGTGATTAATAAATTGGATTAATTTCATTTTTTAAATATAAAAAGTTATTAAAGTGAATAAATCATCTTTAATTCTAATCTGAGATTTTTAATTGATATAATTATTAGAAATAAAATGGAAGATAAGTTTTATCCAGATCACGATTATATTGGTATTTAATTGACAATGTTAAATGATTATTTTGTAGAAGAGGATAATCAAGATTACCAGCTAGAGAGAAACTAAATACAGTCCACAATAAGTTACCTACGTCCAGTGATAGATACCAAGTTTTCAAGCAAGTAGCATCAATAAATTTAAAACATTCTTACCCCAACAACCGCTACATAAACTTAGTTAGAAATGGCTGGATCTCAACAAAACTACGCTTATTCCATTTCAAATCATTAAAACCAGATCACAATTCTTAACATCATCATTAGAACTCAAATAATAACGGCTATCACAGTGCTATTCCCTCGACTCGAATAAAGATGAAAGAGTAGATTAACGGGAGGTATCAATCTATGAAAAATACTCAACTTTTCAGCTAGGGTGTTACTTCACCAAGATTAAACACAACGCAGGGTGGTTAGAGATAAAAACCTAATAATCTCAGTTTAGTTCCCATATCTAATATGCTGCAGTAGAAACACATGATTAATAGCTCGATAGTAAGCATGAGTTCAAATTTCAATAATCCTAATTTTTCCAACGCAAATGTGGGAGATTTAAGCTAAAGGGAATTAGAGAAGAATAGTCGACACATAAACAATATTGGGTAGGCTAAATATGCATAAACCCCAAAAACTGATAGCTAAAGAAGTTTGATCAACATGCATGAGATTCATTAAGCTGAACTTTATTTTTTTAAGGATATAATTTTTATTAATTAGCTGAAAACTTTGAAAAAGATCTATCAGAAATCATTCAATTATATTATTATATTCTTTTTAATCATGGGGATAGTCAACGGAGTTGAAAAAGACTTGAACTCAGCTCATTTCATGAAAAAGATAAAACAAATGAGATTAAACTAAAACTAAATCAAGTCTAATTGACCAGCGGCTCAAAATGCTTCTTGGCGAGAGAAGGCTTTAAAGTTAGTAAATAATGACTAAGAGCTTTTCAAAAGACCAGTCAAAATCTACTCTAGAATATACATTAACAATAAAACTCTGCACTAAAGTTCAATAGTTGGGAACAACGACATTGAAAATTAAATTCTCAATCTCAATTAAGCATCAATTGATAACGATAATCAAAACACTAGTTAAGTCAACAAAAGCGTCATAGTTAGATCTTCTCATAAACATAATGAAATGAGAGATTCCTCCATGAACAGAAGTGTTGAACTTAAAAAACCTCAAAATTTTAAAATTAGAAAAAACCCTTATCTTATGAACTAGCTTTAAGTTAACAATACATCTAGAGTTAAATCTTAATCTATAAATTTTTAGACTTCAAACAGAAAAAAGAACTAAAAGGATATATTGAACGAAACCTAAACTTTTCAACTAAAATCTCCATAAACTGAATCTAACATTCAATAATTAACAAATAGATCAGTAATAATATAGAAAAACTTAGCTTAAGAATTCAATTAAAAGACTTAGGATAGTCCTGGCAGTATAAGAACAGCCAGCAACTTCAACGGTGGTCTTTAACAAAATACAGATATGAAATCATCTTAATTGTAGAAATCTGATAATTGTGTTATGACTCTTTCACAATCACAAACCAAGTAAATCCTTAATTTAACAATCCGTTCATTCACACATGAAGAAACCTTCTTAAACTAGGTAGAAAGTTGTAATGCAAGTAAATAAGTACATACCACATTTCTAAAGATTTATGAAGATTCACAAAGCCGATCTTATAGAATTTCAGAATGACTATGAATATGAGCAGAATCAAAGAATTTAAAATGAGCTTATAGAATTCGACTAACTCCTAATCTCCTTTTTCAATCACAGGAAGCATAGATACTTCGAAGAATATTACAAAATTGAACAAGATATCGATAATGAAATGGAAGACCCTATAAACTCCTTGTAAAATTTCGATTTAGTTTAGAAGGAGAAAGAAATGGATGAAGATTTAGTCAGGCAGTAGGCCTACAATTTTCAGCTCAATAACATAAAAAACTTAAGATAAGCTTTTCAATAATCACTTATAAACATGATTTAACAATAAGACTAGTTACAAGAAGAATTCTCTAAGGAAAGGCAAATATTTCTAAAGTAAGCTAAAATGAAGGAGCAAAAGGAAAATGATTTAATTTCAAGAATTGCATATTTGGAATAAGAGCTATAAGATGAGAAACAAAATAACATTAAAATAATCATTGAGGAATCAATCCCTCAAACTCTATGCTAAAAATATTATTTAATTAATTTATCTTTAAAAATACATTATATTAATTAACAACTTATATATACTTATAAAATTAGCCTTTTTAAATAAAATATTAAGAAGTAGAAATAATTATTTTGCTTAGTATTTTTATCTAAGATAAACTATTTATAGAACTTAAGTACTTTAAAGAAAATATAAATATTTTTTAAGATTATGAATAAATAAGCAGCATTTGCGATAAAGCGATGTTTAATTATGAACTGTAATCTCTAAAACTTGAAAGTGAACTAAAATAAATTAACAATTATTCAATAGATAATCCAAACAACCAATCAAGCAAAAGCTTACAAAAGATTGTTACAAAGGAAGATTCCTTTAAAGATAAATACAATGAAGTGAAATAATAACTACAATATGAAAAAAAGCTAAATGAACAAGTTTTAAATATGATGGAAAATAAGGTCTCTGAATTACTTGCCGAAAATGGATAACTTAAGAATTAGGTATAAGGACAAGAACTTATTATTATTTGTTGTTTCTATTTAAAACAAAATCTATCTCAAACAAATGGATAATGCGATTAACAACTTATACAATTAGAATCCTTGCAAGACGATAATCGAAGACTTATGATTTAAATAGACACTTTGGAATTATAAAATCGCTCTCTAACCTAATCCTTCGTCTCTAAACATTAATTTGAGACTGTAACATAAGATTTGAAACAGTCTTAAACTTCCCTTTAAAGTCTGCAACTCAAGTATAATCTACTCTTAGAATCCAATCAATATTTAAAAGGTTAACTATTATCCCTTAAAAACTCTATTAGCTGGGTTCTAAACACCATGTCACAATAATTCTTGAATCTCAGCAATTTAGTCAATGAAAAATAGAAGAAACAAGGCTATAGAATTGAAAATTTGACGAGAATATACAAGGAAACCCTTCTTTTCACAAATAAGAGTTATTTCGCTGAAGAAGTTAGCAAATTGAGACGTGAGAAGAATTAATTGAGTGCTTAGAATCATATTCTTGAAAAACGAGTTTTGTTGATTGAGTAGTCGAAAGAATTTGAACCCTCTACTAAATTAACTTAATATTAGACAATTTATTTTGTTTATTCAAGTATATTTCCATGTAAATAAAAAACAAGAAGAGATATTAAAAGTCATAAGTGAGGAAGACATAAATGCAAGCTTGAAATCAAGTAATTTTGAGTATAGGGGTCGACATGTGAAAGAGCACAAAGGTTTTAATGAGCCTAATTCAGCTGTTCAAGTTAATTTCTAAATCAACTAAAATATTTTACATTCAGATTTTTACTTTTTTGTCATATATTTTGACTGTATATTAAGAAATACAATGCTCTCCATTTAAATTTCAAATTTAGTTTACTCTTAATTCATATTTTTGAAATTCAGATGATGAGGATGAGGAAGATTCATTCTATAATAAATCAATCCACTTATAGTAAACCCTTTTATAGAATAAAAGCATTGAGTCCACCCCTCAAAAGTCTGAAAAAATATAAACCAAAAATTGATAAAAATTAATAATAACAGTTATAACTTATGAATTCTATAAGATTTTTCAATTCAAGCATTAAATAATAAAATATTATTATTTTATGTCTTAATATATTATTTATTAAAAATTGTCCATTTTAATTACTTGATTGACTAGCTTTATAAAGCCCTTTAATTTTTAAAATTATTGAAAACGGAAAAAAGGTAGATGATATTAATTTAGTTTATAACATGTACAATAAAGTTTATGTAATAAGAAATTCACAATTTCTTTTTATATTTTTCTATATAAAAAAAGTATATTTATGAACTTATCTATAATTTCAACACTGTTTTTGGCTTTCCTTATAAGATAATAGGTTCAACTTATAAATAACATATATTGTAGTTTTACTTACTAAAGAGTTATTAATTTCTATTATTATATTGTTGTAATCACATAATTCTAATTTAAACTGATAGTTTATTAAATGTAAAATTTCAGATTCAATCATAACAAAAATGTAAATTAAATTTATTAATGAAATTTAGTAAATTATTTAATTTTTACATATATTTCTATTGTGATAAATTGAAATTATCCCATCATTTTATTATTCGTTTCACTGCAATAGCAATAATATCTTGTTTTCATTGTTTTAGTTATTATTACTTTTGCTCGTTTCTTATCTCGATAACAGCTGCTATGTTTTTAGTGTCTTCCTCTATAATTTAACCCCAATTCGATAAATCCCCGATTTCCTTCAAACCATACAGTAATTAATCATAGGCTTCTACCCATCGCTTACTGTTTTTTATTAATCTCTAAGTTTCTTGTTTGTTCTTAGTAATTAGTGCATTAATTATATTAATAGAGAGGTAATTGAGTAACTTAATAAGGTTTATGAGAAAATACTTATGAGATAGATATAAATAAAAATGCATCTATGTGTTATTGGTTTCGATGCATTTGAATCACATTTTAGTTCAAATCAGTGGTCAATACGTTAGTCAAGTCTTTTGCAAGTTCCTCGTTACGACGAAGTTTTTAGGTTAGCAATTAGTCTGACTCAGCTTTAAGGGCTTGTTATTCCTGAAGAATTTATTGATACATTTTTTAAGTTTTTTTTATTAATTTATTAATGATTAGATTCTCTCCTTATAACTCTAAATTTATCATTACTCCTTGAAATTAAATACTGATGAAAGTGATTAATTATAGATTCTCTACAACAAATTAATCTTTCTTTGTCCATCTTATTCTCAACCCCTGCATCTATTTTTACACATCAATATTTGAATCTTTGTTTGTTTAATTTCTAGGTTTTTTAGTTCCCAAACTATTAATACTGCTTTGATTCAGTAAATCGAATACTTTTTCATTGTAAATCTGGAGAAAAGATACAAACACTGAATAATGCTTAGTTTTTGAAACACCTATACCGTTAACTCTAATTTGTATAGAAAAAAAATCTTTGTAAGAAAACAATTATTTTAGTTCCTTAATAACTCTATTTTTTATTTATAAAAAAGTACATATAAATTTAAAAAATAACTCCAGTTGCCTGTTCATTATTCTTAACACTTTGAATCTATTGGAATAACTCAAATATAGCTCTCTGTGATATGCCAATATTTTCACTGTCGTTTGATGGCTTTACTGCTTTTGTCTTATTTGGTGAATCTCCACAGAATTGAATAAAATCGTAACCTTCCATTGTGAAAGTTTTCCCACTACCAGTCTAACCATAAGCAAATATTGTGCTGTGATAGCCCTAATTAATTTGAATTAGTTAAAATTAATTGATTTATTACTTCTATAACTTTCTGGACAAGGTTCGAGATTCCTAGGTTACTGTAAAGATCATAAAATAAACAATTATTTTGAAATTAACTCCCTTACAAAGAATAAGCTGATTAAATATTTATGAATTAATACTAATTTAGATCACTCTAAGAACAGTTATTTGTTAAAACCTGATCAAACTTGAAACTCTTAGCTCTTTGATTGTTTCCCTGTCCGTCATCCCCACCTATCCTAACATT
>ARYC01010627.1:0-11670 GCA_000711775.1 Oxytricha trifallax
ATTTTCTGAAGATTACTTAATTCAATTTGTCAACTGTGTCGAAGTAGAGCATTTCTTCAAGCTTTTTTTAATCAAGCCTTTTTAACTGTTGAGATTAGTCTCAGATCTGTGTAGAAACTGGATTTATGACTGGAAAATTGTTTGCTTATGTTACTCTGGCTTTGAGATGAGTTTCTATTCTAATCCTTAGTAGATCATTCGTAGTTTGTGATTTTTCACGATTTAACCACAGACTAAATCATTATCATGGTGCTTTCGGTACATGTCATTTACTTAATATATCTATTTTTATATTGCTAAATCCTTATACTTATCTTAAATTCTGCCTTGTGTTTGTGATGAGTCTCTCTTTAAGTAGTCTAATCAGTTTATCTATTTTTCGCCTAAACTTTTGCGTATACAAAAAAATCTTCAAAGTGTTATTGATCTCTGCCGTCAAGTACAAAATTTTCATAGTTAAAATATAGTTTACTTATGTTCACTTTGCCAATCAGTAACATTGATTCTTTAGACTTATCAAGGCATTTTATAAAGATAATCTATCAAAATGAAGTAATTTTTACATAGTACTAGACCATGTTTAGATATTGCTGTATTGTCTACCATTATTGGCGCAGAGAAATATGAGAGCATGATTATATTTTGGGCTTTAGTTGATACAACCCGCTCGAATTCTGTGTGTGATTGCTTTCATTTTCGACTTTAATACAGAACACAAATATGTGCCTTTCATTGACTCTAACGTCTTTTTCGCTATTCAGGGTTCTTCCATAGACTAGATATTTATCACGACTATTACTATGAGTGTTTTATATATCAATTCTCTGTGTCACTCGTTTGAATAATAAGCTCTGTCATTTCATTTATAATATATTACTATAATAAGCAACGTATTTATAACTGTAAAATATTTCGATTAAAAACTTTAATTATTAAAACTGAATATTGTACAATGTACTATTTTGAGGTACGCCTTAATATTTTTAAAAACTAAAAAAATTTAACTGTACAATTTAAAATGTAAAATGAGTTAAGTTTTTAATATTAATTAAATGTAAATATAAAATTCGCAGACTTAATAACTGACAGTTAAGATTACTCTAAGTATATATATTTGTATTTCTCTAATTTACTAATTTTATAAATTTTATCATTATTAAGCCAAATTATATATTTAACTGAGTCCTCTATGTGATTCAAATAATTTCAACTCATGTTTTACTTTAAAGATAGGTAATTTTAAAAACATTTCATGCAAATTCATAAATCAACCATCCAATGTGGTATGACTCTTGCTAAGCCAGGTTACTCGATGTATTCTGGGTATTCTAAGTACGATAAATTAATTTGTTCAAATTAAGAAATTAATTGAAAATTTACTCTTGTTGTTTTATTTATTTTTAATAAAAATTATCATTTTTAATATAATTGCCTCAAGTTCTAAGACTTTATGATAATTAATAGTTCTTGCAAGATATTAATCTTTTCTATATATTATGGTAGTTTTAATTTTGAATAATTAATGGGTATATTCCACTTATAAATTGAACTTGGAAATATAAAAATAAATTATATAGGTAGTGTTTTTTTATGAATTTTTTTAAATTAAATTAGAAAGATAAATGCTGGGTTAGTTACCATTCTCACCTCGGACTTTTTAATCGAGCTTTCTACTATACTAAACTTGTTGTGGCAGGCAAGGACTCAATGGGTTACCGCACTATTTGACATTTGAATAGGTTAAATCTGCCTTCTTTTAAAATCCTGGAATGTTTTTGGAATTATGATTTATCTGCTAAGATGAGCTATTTGGCGTGAGTTCAAGTTTTCTAGATAATTGTTAGCAGGATTAAATTAGCGATCAGCCTTCAAAAACTAGTAAACGAGAACTATAAAAGCCAAGGATTAGAATTCTCCTCCCACACAAGATCTGCTTAATAATGCTACCACAGTGAAAAAACAGAGACTACTATTTCAGAAGCGATGGAACCTGGTTAGATTTTTTACCACATTAATAATTTTTTTTACAGTTCTGATCTCTGCAAGCTCTGGGTGGAATATTTCTTTTCGCTAGGCTCTTATTTGTATGTATCTCGATCACACATAGAAGAAGAATTGAATTGCGAGATAGTTTTTCAAAGTTTTTGTCTCAATGACTGCCATATAAACTCCTTCAGATACTTCTTTGTCACGACTTAGATTGATGGTTTGATTTGGAGTATTAAACAGTGAATATGCTAAATTTTGTTATTTTAAATTATTAACTACACAACAAAAGTAATGCTTTAAAAAAATTTTAAATTTAGCGTCTTTAGTAAGGTAAAATTTATTTAAGGTTAACTTCATCAATCTTATTAAAAAATGTAAGTATCCTAACTAAAATTGCTTGAAAAATATTCTTAGAATATTTCATATAAAAATATTCTATTAAAATTTTTATTAAAAGTGAACCTTAACTAATTTACAGTTTTAGAGATGTTAATTTGTTGCTAAATTATAAATAAGTTTTGCATTGGCAAAGCAAATTTTGTGATGAATTTGAGTGACATAAAATGCTAGTATATTTATTATTTATAAGTTGAAAATAGTGTGTAATTATAATTTATAATACGAAATTAATTTATTTAATCAAAAACTTAATATATTAAAAAGTATTCTTATAGATCAGACGCAGGTGGAGTTAGAGCAATCATTAAAAATGTAAGTTACAAAAAACATATCTTTAATTTATTTTTATAGTGGTCCTACCTGGTAAGACCACAGGTGCTTCGTAAGACTGCACAGAGAAGGGACTTTCAAGACTTTGGGATCAATCAGGATGAAGATGACGACGATGATGAAGAAGATTAAAGAAAATTAGAGAGATTTCCATTTTTGATTAAGATAATAAGTTTTAGTTTTAATGCAAATACAATAAATATTAATTTAAAGTTTACTTATTATAAGTTACGAATAATTTAAAAACAATAAGTAAACATAACTTATGTTTTATATAAGCATTCAAACAGTATAAAACTATAACTATGTTATTAATCAATTTTTAGCTAATAATGAAGATCAAGCTATTATTCAATTCTATAGAATATCAGTAATACTGAATTAGAATAATTTATAAATAATGAGTTTGGTTTTAGAAATTACTCTGAATGCAATTATAGATTCTTTCATAAATAAAAAGTTATTTAATATATTATTTTTTTTTAATTTAATTAAAATAGCTTGATTTGATTTAAAATGATGAGCTAATTAAGTTAATATAATAATATTTATTTTAAGATTAGAAATCAAATCGGTCATAACCATAAATAAGCAAATGATTAAAATAATGCTTTATGAAAAAAATAATACTTATATTGATCCTTTATCTAACAAAAAGCCAAAAAGAAATCGTAACCCACTTAGGATTCCTGTTCAGTGTTTGATGTTTTTCATAGTTTCATTGACCTTAAAACAAAAACTGTTAAACTGTATTAAATTTTTCATTTTTGTTTGCATAGATTATACCCGCTCTACTTTATTATTATCTGAATTATATACTAAATTATAATTTAGTAATGATAATTAACTAAAATATAGACCTCAAAATTCCGTGTGAGTATATCTATGTAAACGAATAAATCCCAATGTATCCTCTATTTTAGAGATTACTGTACTAAATTTCTTCTTATTTTCTTTTGTTCTTGGCTCTTCTCCCCTTATTTTTTCCATTATACTTTATTTCTAGTTTTGAAATGACTATTTAGTCATTTATCATCTTTATTATGATTATTCTCATCAGGTGGCTATCATTTTTTATATTTAAATAAGTTAATTACAAAAGAATCTGAAAAATATGATGAAAATATATTAAATAAAAGTACAAAAAATGTGATTACTTTTTATAATTTATCATACAAAATAAAGAAATATTTATTATTTTATATTCTATATTATTTACTCATTTAAATTGTATATTTATTTCTATATCTACATCTTTAATTGTTTGAGCATCTTAATAAAATAGTGTCTCCCCTTGTTAGAGTTTCATCTTCTAGTCATTAATACTGTTGCACTCATTCAAGAGGTTCGAGATCGCAAACTCAGAGCTTCGATAGGTAAAGGAAGTTCCTGATCTTTGTGAGCCTAATGCACCACCCAGGATACTATTAAACGTGTATTTTTAACTTCTCTCCTATATCGATGGAGTGGGCATTTAATTACCTTCTTTCACAAAGGCTCGAATCTTTCATCTTTACAGCTTAAAGCAACTCATTTTTGACAAGTGAAATGTCCACGTGTAGCTTTATTTAGTTAAAATAGATATATTTGAGTGAACTAGATTGAATAATCAAGATTTTACATTTTCACTTTATTTATATTTTTAGGTACTCTACCGGATTGCTGTTTACGGTAGAGTACCTTTATTATATTAATTTTGAAATTATTTAATTATAAATGCTATACATAAAAATTAAATGCAGTTTTAAGAAAAAGTAATATATAATTAAGAATAAATAAAATAAAGAAATAATGAACAAAAGCTACTGTTTTAAGCAACAAGTTATATAGAGAATAATTTTTGGTATGCTTAAATTATAAATAATTCTAATTTACTAATATTTTGTTAATTATATATTACTTTTCTTAAAACTGCATTTAATATTTATGTATAGCATTTAAAATTAAATAATTTCAAAATTAATATAATTAAGGTACTCTACCGTAAAACAGCCGAAATGCGATAGAAAGCCTAAAAATATAAATAAATTTATATAAATAAAGTGAAATGTACAATCTTGATTATTCAAATTAATTCACTCAAATATATCTATTTTTACTAATTGTTACTTGCCACCTCCTAACCATAAGCATCAACTACCCCACGTCCCCTAAATCATAAATAACATTTTTACAAAGATACCATCTTGCTATTTTCATAATCAATTTTTAATACTCGGCAAGTCTTAAGATTTAGTATTGCTAATGAAGTCTCCTAAGAATCTGACAATGAAGATCTGGCTAACACCTCTCTAATATCTGTTAAAAGACGCAGGGATATGAATGTCTAACTCAAACAAATTTCTCAGGAGCCGAGATAATGAGGCATCTTTATTTTCCAGACAACTCTATGTCATTTAAACAGATAAATTTGCCCATGTCTTGATTTTGGTTATAGGATTTCGATTGCATTAAGGCATGATTTCTGCGTTTCCTCTAAAGCTTATGCAGTTTTTCTCAAATAGATGTCTGATCTTCTTCTTTGTTGAAGAGGAGAAACCTTTACGAATTCCTATTGAAATGATGAGGATTTCATTTCCAGGTAGAGTTCTTGCAAATCAATCTGACTTGTTTTTACAGTATCCCTATTACGCACTCAAGACTCGCTCAGATCTCCTCAATTCGTGCCCTCTATTTTCTAGTCATCTAATGCTCACTAATGACTTCGCTATCCACCAAGGCCAAAATTTTACTCAAATGGAATGGAAGCTGTCTCATGCTTATTAAGCAAAGAATGCAATAATTACTTCGCTACTCTGATTTTTGTGTTTGCCACATTCACTATGAGCTTTTAGTAAAAATTAATTTGATTACCTCTAGCACTTCTAATAAATCAAAAGCAATGGCGCCTGAAATTTTAATTTTCCTAGTCTCCCATCTGCTCAAAGAAGTGTTGTCACTGCATTTATTGCTTGGAGCAACCACATTACTATTAAGTCAACCTAAATCCAACATACGCTTGGGTAAACTTGAGATTTTGACTTCTGCAATTGAGGTGGTGTTCATGAGTCAATATTAGTATTTCATTCCATTCACCCGTATATACACTGAAGCTGCTGGTGTCCAGAATCAATGTTATTTAGAGTCATTTACTTAGTTCAAGGTATTATTATTTAGTCTGTAAATACCAACTTTATTTTCAGAGTAGGTTAAAACATGAGTACTCTCATTGTAGTTTTTAATATTGCTAAAATAGATAAAAATAGGAAATTGTGTAAATTAATCAAAATATATTTATTAATAATTAATTTTAACCAACTTTACATTTCGTTTGTATTTTAACACTTATAGCTGCATATTGTCAATTTGATCAAATTTCAACAAGAATCACTGATTTTAAAGCAGGATCTTCGAATTTTTCAACTGATTTACTAGTTTAGTTACCAATAGTCAATTTTACTGTCCAACTTCCAAAATGATTGGCAATCATAGGTATCTATGATCAAATTCTCATGATTCAGAGTGGAGATTCAAGATTTTGTCAATAACTCGTTGCTTGATGAGTGTTTCGTCAAATTTGAGACCCTATCGTATTCTCCATGTTTTAACCCCTTGATCAGCAACTTTCAAGTCCTGCTCGATTGTTTAAGCACCAAATTTGGTCGTTTTATTGGACGAGGAGCCAAAATGACGATTTGAATGAGCGAAAATGAGAGAGGTTTTTGGATTTTTGGTTTGATTAGTTAAAATTAAAACTTAAAAGTGTGATATGTAATAAGGGGGCTTTTAATCAATAAATTTGACGATTCAAGTGCTGTCTATGGTTGTATTAGTCAGTTCTATTGCTCCAGCTCCTCAACTCATCATCATTCAGCTCAACTTCACACAAATCCATGCTTGATGGTGCTGCACCACTGCTTCACACTGAAAGCCCAGAGCTTGTTGACGTCTGTCTTGGTCATTGCCTTCAGAATCTGCGAAAGCCGCTTCACCAGGTGGATCCTATGAAAAGTTAGGCCCAAAATACTTACTTGCTGTCAGCTTGCTCCTAGCGGAGGTGCCTCTTGATGTAGGAGAACAACTACTCGATGGGATTGAGCCAGGGTGAGTACTCAGCGTTGAAAAGGACAGTGACCTTGAACTTCCTAGCAGTCTCCAGCACCTCTGAATACTTGTGAATGACTGCGTTGTCCATGAGCAGCACGATCTTCTTCTGGGCGAGATCCTTGTCTATGCGCAGCTGGCGCAAGGTGTGATAGAGGAAGTTCTCGAACAGCACGGCATCGAAGGCCCCCTCAATGATTTGGCTAGAGATCAGCTGGTCCTTGGTGATGGCTGCCACAAAGCTCATCGAAAATTGCTATCTCTTAGTGGATTCCTTGGTAATTGAGAAATTTCGAGCCAAGACCCCGTAAGACCCCAACCGCTGGTTGACTTGCTGCTTCGCGACTGCGATGGGAGTATAAGTGAATGATGGTAAGGCCTCAATTGCATCGACTACAGCTTGGGTTGCTTGATTACTGCCCTTAATGGACTTAGGGAACTTAGAATCATCTATAAAAGTGTCAAAATCCAGAGAATTTGCTTACCTTCCTGTCGATTCTCTGTGATTTCGCTGATGCTTTGAGGCCTGCTGGACAGCTGCAAGCATCGAGGAGTGATGCATGCCAAGTTTCCATTGCCATTCGCGCTCAATACCTCGCTGCCCTTGCGTTGAGTTGATTATAGTATGAGACTGACCAGGTTCTGGACCAATGGAGTGAGAACAGAAGCAGATTTGAGAGGGGTTTATGGTTAGCTGCTTGATTTCTTGGAGGAGCTCTATATTCTGATCGCGCTGAAGCGCTTCTGCAGGGATGTCTATTGAGCACTGCCCTCTGGGGCTTCTAGGATAGGTGAAAGCTGAGTATACTTGTATTTGTCGCTGCATTTGACAGGGGTGGCAGCGATACTTTACTCTTAACATCAAAGATATGCTGTCTCTAGGCGGAAGATTTCTCCGTAACTATGGAAAGATCGATTTCGAGTTTGGCCTTGAAATTTTTGATGGAACAATTCCAGATCCACCCACTATTCGTACAGAATTCACAATTTAGTCTTCTTAACCTACTATAGAACCCTTACCATAAGATTTGACATCTCTCGAGCTGCTGATGACGCTGTATTCAAATAGTCAAGCAAAAACAGCAATACTTACCTAGAGGTTCCCAGAATTGCTTGGGGTCTCAAAATTTCAGCTTTCAGGTCACTTTCATCTTGAATTGAAACTTGGTCTTTCAAAAATGGGGTGTTCAGGGTCTTCATTTTATCAACTTTCTGACCCCATTGATTATAGATGCGTTCGATTCGATGTTAGAGTAGCCAACCAGCATCTCACCATACTGGATGACATCGTCGGTGACGAGAACCTCAGTCTTACCAACAGCAGGGACCAGAGAGGAGTCAAATTATTGGTTTTCCTTGTAAAGGGCACTGAATTGAAACTCCATTGCTTTGTAGGCATGTAATCGCTCCTGAAATTGGATTCATCCACTGATATGATCACTGCATCTTCCAAGAATAACTGCGCGAGCAGTCTTGACACCCAAAGCCTCTTCTCGTTGAAGGATGGGTCTCTATACTTCGCATTGGCGTTCTGGGCTTTGCCAAATCGTAAATGGAAACTTTCCTTGAGTACCTTTAATAGCGTAGCAACGCTGGGCACTGTAAGGTTCTTATATTATTAGTCCTTACTCTGCAATTCAAGCAAGTTATGATGCAGGCGCCAGCCAGTGATCTTGTAGATGCCTTGCTGTTCAAGTATAGTAGCAATCGCCTTCAGCAACAGCGGGTTGCTCCGCGTATTATTCCTCCCATTCTTGAGCTTTTGTTTTGGATTCAGCACTCTGTGCTTCACCTCATACTTAAACTTCTCGATTGCTTTGTATACAAATCGTCGATCCACACCCATCTCAAGTGCTATATCCTTGGGTTTCATGCCCACCACCTTGTATTGTTAAACCACTTAGATTTTCTTTAGCGCCAGCTTCGCATCTCGGCGTTTCAGGTAAGGATTCTTGGAGGATCCATTCATTGGTTAATGGTTTGAGTACTCAAGATTTGATAAATCGAAAACCCCACCCTGCTCTTTCATGAAGTCTTGCAGGCCTTACCACAGCTCATCGTTCTACTTTATCTGCAGGCTCTTATGCATTACATTAGAGTTTCTCTACCCTGTATAATGTTATGGCTTTCTAATCATACGAAGGTACTGCTCAAGGCCATAACAAAGCTAGTCATCAGTTGCCAAACTTGAAATATCGACTAACGATGATACTGCTCACTCAACATTCTCCAATGGCAGTCGTATGATTTGTCTACCCAGAATGCCCATCGTTGATGGCGGCACCTACCCATTGTTAAGGAGAGTACCTGAGGTGTAAGTTAGCTTCACTGGTTTAGGAATTGAGGGGAAGTTGGTGGCCAGCACGACAGATGTCCACTTGAGTATAGTCTTCTACTATGGCTTCAGCGCACTCTGCTTGATTTCCTCTAACTCTTGATTGCAGAGAAACCCAAAGTTCAGAATCGACTGCGATGAAAAACTGTGTTAAGAGTGAGAATTAATAGACTATTCATCACTTCTAATATACTACGACAGCTATTCCATGTAAGGAGGGGTTTTAGGGTTTTGAAATAAATTAAAATAGAAATATAAATACAAGTATGCAATATTAAAATCAGCAGTGTATAGTAATGATTGCTGTTGATAGAGGTATGAATTATATGTGATTAATTATTTAACATGCTGAATTTAAACGTCAATATAACGAATTCACCTAAACTCACTCTCATTCGTAAATCCACTCCTCTTTATCACCCCTTACAATCAAGTAGGCAGTTGCATGCTCGAAACAGTGAGATCCTGTCACTGTTCCCATGCTGAGGGCTTTCTTCATTCTTGCCAATCTGAGTTACAGGTGGGGGGATAGCAAATTCTAAGGTTGAGTCTTGCGCTGGCTAGTTCTCTTCGATACTTGACTCTTTAGATACTGTATAGTACCCTTGTGGATTTAGTGTTCGGGTGAAGGAGGTGGCATATCAAAATCTCATATCTCTTAGCTATAGATAGTAGTTCCTCGCCTTTGCTGGTCCTGATGTGAAAGACTCTAAGGGACTTGTTTCATTTAACCACTGCTTGAGATAGGTGATGAGGCATTGATGCTGGAACGATGTGGACTTGTAAGAGAAACTCATGAAATGATTAGCAAGCCTTTGAAACACCATCGCCATGTACCATCCTTGCTCAAACAAACTCTTGGCATTCTAAATTTACTTTGATGATGGTTGGTAGGGTAGTTGGCCCTTGCGGGGTCTCTCTTTATAGGTGCCGCCTCCAGCTGATATGTGTTTTTGAATGAATGAAATTAAACTTGGAGCAACCTAAGAAATCAAAGATATCGATGTCGATTTTCTCATTGGTCCTTAAATTTTCAAGAGCCTCTGCACAGTTTGGATTGGTCTCGTCAAGATAGGCAGCGAATGTATTGTTGACACACCTAACCATTTGGCTGTTGAGGTAAGACTCAAAAATAGAACGCTTAGTCTCTTGCATCAGCCCAATAACTTTGGGGTTCACGAATTCTATCGTAAATAAGAATAGAGATATATATCTTACTTAGGGACTGATCCTTGATTCTAGTATTTAATATATTAAGCATGGCTTGAGAGTATACTAAAGATTTTAGCTAATATATTTGCTCTGGATAAAGTTATATGTCAAGTGTAAGGTATTCGAAATACACACCTTCAAGAATCTCACCTCTGGCGAGCAGCTGGTGTTGCATGCAGACCTAAATTATTGAATATCGAATATAATTACTGGCTTTGCTGGAATTGGAACATTCTACAATGGTTTGAGCGTGCTAAGAATTTTCCAGTGAAGCTTCACCTTAAGTTGCAGCTACTTAAACTCCCATGCCTTCTCTGAGAAGTTAAAGAAATCACTCTTATCAGGCGCTTGAGTCTATGGCACTATTTTAGCTGATATCACACTTTAAACTTTCATTTCTATTGGTCTCTATACTCCAAGATTTACAAAGGCACTTGATTTTGAGTGCGATCTTGAGCGAATGCCTGTTCTAGCTTCCTTCTTCAAGCTCAAGATTTACTGCATGTTAAGAAGCAATGTGCTTCTTAAGGGTTCTCTTTAGTAGAACTTTTCCACATATTCCACACTGTGCTTGTTAGGATTGGCTCGCAGCATTGATATACCTGGCATTGGAATTAAATTACATATTCTTACTTTTATAATACTGCACTTTGCCTTCCAACCTTCTACTTGCTCTGGAGGTAAGGAATCATATACTAATTTAACTTTAAATTATATATATTAGGGACATACATTAATAATTGCTTGCATACTTGCATTCCAGAATTCCTATAGTTAATATTGTCAAAAGTGAGAAATTTGTATAAATATAAAGGTGTCTGCTAAGGTAAGAGTAGTGTTAGTGTTGACTTTAGCTATACTTTACCTGCTTTTATAGATTTATAGATGGCATTAATATTTATATTTTCTTTAGTGCATTCTCTATATCTATGATGTTTTTGTTTACACGATTAGAATGAAAATTTCAACAAATTAGGGGCATAATTAGTTTAGTTTAAGTTTGATTTTGATTAATTATAAAATTATAACTATAACATTAAAAACTTATTATATTTTACTCTTTTTATAAATCCTCCTGCTCCAACACCTCACCTCACTCTCTAATTTAGCTTATTTTAACGTTTACGAGTATTCTCGATACTTAAACATCAAAATTGCTGGAGCAATTGAATTAATTCAAGATTTTAGAGTGATAAATTTTGTAAAGTAAAAATTCTATAAACCAACCATCAGATCGGTAGGTTGAGACCCCTAATTTCTGATCTGGCCTTAAGACCAAACGACCCCTCCTCATTCGACTCAATCTCTCAGATCACTCCCAA
>ARYC01010629.1:0-15553 GCA_000711775.1 Oxytricha trifallax
AATCTAGCTGGTACAGGCATATGAAGGTCCATAAGGAAGCTAAGCCTACTGTATACTTAAAGCATGACAAAGTTGATGGAAAGTATGATTGCTTTGAGTGCCTTAAGCAGTACTCTCACACAAGAGACTTAAAGAAGCATCTTTTAAAAGCCCACAAGAAAGAAATAAAAGTTGAAGATTAAGACACTCAACTAAAGTTGCTCAACAAAAGAAAAGCAAGGGAGCCTCTTTAAGTTGCTGAGCTTTAACAGGCAAGCGAATCAGAGTATGTGAGGATTGCACGCAACCTCTTAGCATCAGAGGTCACTAAAATCATGATTTAAATATAATACAAGAAAATTCCAGTACTTGCATAGATTGATTTTTAGATACTTCTCTCTAAAGCTACCTAATTCTAGAGGACTCCTATGACAAGAAAGTTATTAAGGATCATCAGTATGGTTACAAGGTATATCCTTTCAACTATCTCCTTAGTGATGATAAATATTAAATGGAGTTTACTAATGAGTATTAAGTACTCACTCAGTCTAAGTTTAAAGAGTGCAAATACTTAATAAAGCTAGATGCTGTTCTCCTAGCTAAAAATCATGTAGCTTTCAGATTACCACTCTTTGAAATGACACTCAGAGATTTCATAACTGATCGAAGAAATCATAGAAAGCTTGCATTAATATCAACCTAAGCTATACAAGGTATCAAAGAGCTTCATAAGTTAGGCTTTGTTCACAGAGATCTCAAGCCTGAGAATATAATGTTTGAACTTTTCACCAGTAACAGTAACAATTATTGATTTCAACAGAGCCTTAAGAGTTGAAGTATCAAGACTTGGAAGTGTAATGGGAACTCCAGGCTATTATCCAGAAAGAGAAGACTGGAGAGATGGAGACTTATAGTGGGATGTGTGGGCTTTAGCAGCAATAATAATAGAGTGCGATATGTTTCGCAATGAATACTACTCTACAAGATGCGAGAAGGATGCTAAACAAAGTATAAGGCAATTTATTGACAAAACAAGAGTATCTTAATCAATGAAACAAATGGCAGAGTCAATATTAATTAAACCAAACTCAAGATCAGACATATCAATAGAGCAGATAGAGTTGTGGTTAAGTAAGATAAACTTCAAACCTCTCAAACATGATCCAATAGTACATTTTGAGTGATTAAATTAATACATTTACTATAAATTTCACAATAAAACTTATTAATAACTCCAACCCCTAACGAATTCCCTACAAATCAAAGCACTTATAAACTTCATTAAGGGGTTTTGGGATTTTTATTGCATATATAAATGGATCTAATGTTGTTTCTATAAAGCATTGAATTTCAAATTTTAATATATAGAGTTCTGGATCCTACTATTAAAAATCTTAGTATTAAATATGGGCATCTTCTAGGAGGTCAACCTGGTAAGGATACGTGGAGAAAGCGGGCAAAAGCTGAAATAAACTGCAGAGATGGAGCTCCAATTATATCAATTAAATTCCATTAAATTAGTACTAAATTTTTTTATAATTTAATTAGTACTGGTACTAAATCCGTTTTATTTTAATTGGTATCAATTTAATAGTACCAAAACTTAATTAGTACCTTAGTTTTAAACTAATGAGGTTATAATGGAAAAGTTCCAAAATGGTTTAAAACCTAATTGGTACGAGTACCAACCTGAAATTTATCTAAGTTGGTACCAAAATTAAAAATATTAAGCATTAATTTAGAAAATTTATAGTTATAAACTTAGTATATTATGAAATATAACACCTTTAAATCAACCATTAGTGCTGCAGTGCCAACTCCTATACATAGTTGCTATAACTTGAGAGAATATTAGAACTTTATAAAAGAAATTTAAATTTGAATTTAAACATGACGGCTTACTTAAATCGGAAATCAGTTTCTATTGGTTCTGGATAATCATAGCTAAACTTCAGTTCCACAAAAAAGCCTGAAATTATTTATGTTGAGAGGGAGGTCTATCTGTGAGCCCTTGAGTTTGAAGCAGAGGTCTTCAAAATTGAAGTCTAAAATAAGAAGGGGAGAGCAGAGATAGGACTTCAAATATAAGTTCAATATGTTTAGGAGCTCAAAGAACAGCAATCAATTAAAAAATCAAAAAACTTTGAATGTAATGATTGTTTAAACTTCTTCTCAACTGAGTGGAGCTTGAAGAGGCATATTAAAGAAATACATTCTGATTAAACGAAAATTTATTTTAAGCATGATAAGGAGAATGACAGGTATTAGTGCACGACTTGCATGAAGTCTTACACTCACTTAGCTAAAGTTAAAAGACACATGCAGAAGCGTCATTTAAGCGAGTTTTTAATGTAAGATTAAGAGACTTAAATACTTGGAACTACCGAGAGAAAGTCTAATACTCCTGAAACTTAAAGAGAGTTGTTAGATTAGGTCAAGAGGCTAAAAAGATATGAGTAAATTAATCAACCTGCAGGCAATACATTTTTAGCATGCTTCTAAGAGAGAGGTATATATATTCCTGCATTGAATGCTGTTGATCTTGGCAGTAGTATAGAAAACTAGTTGAATATAAACGTGCATAGCAAGGCAAAACTTATAGTAGTCGATTATTTTGCATACAAGGTATATCTTTTAAGCTATCTCATTAAGAATGAACAGTATCAGAATGAGTTTGCTAACGAATATATCGTTCTTAGAGAAGCTTAAAAAAGAGATTGCAAGAACTTGCTTAAGTTAGATGGTGTTATTTTAGGCTTTGGTTTCATCGCACTTAGACTAAAGAAATTTGAAATGACTCCTAGAGACTATCTATATCACAACAGATACCCAAATGATTTGAATGATATTCTATCAGATATGATATAGAGTGTCATAGAGTTGCATGAACTTGGATATGTTCATAGAGATTTGAAGCCTGAAAATGTTATGTTGAACCTATGTCATTTAGAAGTTGTTGTTATCGATTTCAATAGAGAATTACGGTAAGAAAATATTACCTTAACTAAGGTTCTTGGTACACCTGGATATTTTTCAAACAGAGAGAAGTGGACATATAGCAAAGTTTATTGGGATGTATGGGCAGTTGTTGCTATATTATTAGAGAGTAAAATGGAAAACATGTCTTACTTTGGTACTAAGCATGAAAACCAATCAATTAGTTTGGCATAGAAGCATATCAAGCAAAAGATGAATGCTAAGAAATTAAAAGTATATTAGATATGATAATCATGAGAGCTCTTCACTATCCTCCCCAATCATTAGACGATATACTTTAGACACTAGAGAGAGAGAGCAAGATTCCAGAGATATAACAAAGACAAGCAGATAAAATAAGTTTGAATTAAATCACCTAATATTCAATAAATATACATTAAATTCATATAAAACCTGTGCTTTCTCTACTAACCCCAATAAGATCACAACTGTATCCAACAAATCAAAGCACTTATAAACCTTACTAAGAGGTTTTGGAGTTTCGAATCTGGTAAAGCTGTTCTAATGGTTTTATTAATGATCGATTTATTATAGTCTTTATAATCATGAATTATTATATTAATATATATATATATATATATATATATGTATATATAAAATAATTATTCATGAATATTATTGGAAATCATCGACTTATCATTATGCTAAATAATTGTATGAATAATATATTCGAAAATATTATAATATTTTAATATTTTAATTCACAAATTCTATATATTAATAATAAATGAATGATATTAGTAATAATATCAATATAAATTTAAAAGGAATTTTAATTATTCTAATTTATTTATTGCATTAATTTTATTTCTTAAAAGGATTAAAAATTACTAAATAATAAAAAACAACTTTTTTAATTATAAATTTAAATATTAAATTTAAAAAAGTTTTGAGGATTATGATTTCCTAATATTTATTTGAAATTGAAGCAAATCAATTAATTGCTTGTAATAAAAATATAAAATGAATTAAAATTATCAAATTTTAATATTTTGAATTTTTCTCAATAATAAATATCTATAAAATTCTTATTTCTTTATTTAAATTAAAATATATTATAATCATTTAATCATTGAATATTTTTATTTCTAATTATTTTTAAAACTATAATAAATTTAAATTGATAAATACCGAAATATTTTTAAGATCTCTTAAAATAAATATAATTATTAACTATTTACATTTTATTATTTTGAAGAAATAAATAATTCACTTATAGCTAATATTAATATAATTAATTTATATTATCATTATTGCATTTTTAATTATTTGTAGTGTCTATCTGCTACATAGTATTTTTAAATTATAAATATAAATATTTAAATAATATCTTATTTTATATTTTTATTATTCATTAAATTTATTATGATTGATTAGATTTTATTTGAAATTAGTTGTTTATAATCCATTCCTTATATAATAAAGTACAAAAAATATTATATATCTCTAAATTACTTAATGGTTGTAATATAAATTGTGTACAATTTCTATCTGGTTATCTATTGCTCAATCTGTATTTTTAAATAATTTTATGTGTTTAATCAAGATTTGAAGGATATTATTTTTGTGTTAGTAAGATTTTCATAATTATTAACTAGACTGTACTCATTGTTGAACTGTGGGTGATCATAACATCTACTTCCATTTTATCCAGGCAAAAAACCACATGAGGCATTATGAATAGCAAGATCAGCATTAACTAAATTTTCCACCGAATGCATTAGGATTATAAAATTGAGAGTAATAAAATTACCCAACACCAACACCAGTGAGTTGAAAAGAGTCCTAACTAGAACCTTTTTTAAAGGTGCTTTCATTAAATTTAATTGTTTTATTGAATGCATTATTAGAAAAGGTATCATGAGCATATTAATTCATAATTAAAACTATTATCTCTAAAATGTTCTTCTAATAAGAAACCACTCAATTGCATTTGGGTTATTATTTATTCTAATATTTTATTTATTTAAAAATAATGATATTTTAATCATATTTAATTTAATATTGGTTATGAATAATAATTTTTTTAATTTATAAATTAAATTCTTTACTTTTTAAAAATTAATATAGAAATAATAATAAGAATTTTTTAATTTTATTATTATAAAGAAAGTGGTTCTCTAATGAGGGCAGGATCTTCATATACTTTTAATGCTACTTATCTTGAATTGAATTCATATTAATTTTTTAATTTTATATTGATTTTTTTAAAAATTCAGTTCTTATTTTTTAATTTATGTAGCAAAATCTTAAAAATATAAAATGGAATATATTTTTTAGAACTTCAGGACTTCAAAAATTTAAATGAAAACTAGAGACTTTTATCAGCTAAAATAAATAAATTATTTTTACTTTATTTAAAATTATTATTTAAAGATAAATAGATTCTTATTTATAATCATCATCTATTAAATATCTTTAAATACATTTGAGACTATTAATTATATGTAATTTGAGAAATTAAATCTCAAAATAATACAAATATAATTTATTAATTAATATATATTATTATTAATATTATCATAAATTATAATTGTTTCTTTATTTAAATATATATTTATATTTTCTGTTTTAAATAAAAGTTTGAGATTACCTCTAATATACAATTGATCTAATTTTTGTAATTTTAATATTGATAAAAATAAACTTACTTAAAATAAAATAATTCAACTCCAAAAAAGTATTAATATGTAGAATTTTATTTGATTAAAATTACTAATTAATAGTAATTATTAGGTAATATAAAAAAAATTTAATCCAATTTTTCATTTGAAAATGGCGTGTTGATTTTATATCAATAATATTTTTATGATTTATGAATAGCGAAATTAATTAATATAAAATTTATAATCTTAATTGAATTTTAAAATTAAACATTTATGTATTATTTATTTAAATCCATTTTATATTTTCATGTACATTCATATATTAATTATATTTAATAAAATAATTTATCGCTAACTGTTTGCTTTTCATTTCAGAAATAACATTTATATTATTTTTCCAAATTATAATTAATATTGTAGGAATACATTCGAATTTGGAAAATTAATTATAATTAAATTAAATATAAATCAAAATCTTGGCAGTTAAAGTTGGTCAATTTAAGCGATCTAGGGTTAATTCGATAGGTAATTTAAAAATAGCTGAACTTTGTTGTTGGCGGTACAATTTTATCTCACCCTGGAGCGAGATAACTCGACTTTAATTTGGGGTTTTGGGGTATAATTTAATGAATTTCGATGCGTTCAATTAAAGTCAAGTTATCTCGCTCCTGGGATGCGATAAAATAGTACCGCCAGCAACAAAGTTCAGCTATTTTTAAATTACCTATCGAATTAGCCCTAGATCACTTAAATTGACCAACTTTAACTGCCAAGATTTTGATTTAAATTTAGTTTAATAAATTTTAATTTCCCAATTTCGAATGTATTCCTACAATAATAAGTGTAGATTCAAAGTATTCAGAATTCATTCTGTATTTTAAATATTAATAATTATAATATGATAAGGATTTTAAAATATAATTTTATGAAAATAATAAAAATGTAACTTAAATTCTAAAAATCAATGGTTATGCATTAATTTTTGAAATTTATATTTATTGTGAATTTTAAATAATTATAATTAATTTTAAATAAAAAGGCAAAATCATGAGGCATTTTATAATTGATAATCAATTAAGCTCCATAGTTAGTATCTTTCAGTTATTTAATGATATAAAAAAGCCATCAATAAATTTGATATATTTATTCAATATTTGCAAATAAAATATTTTTCTAATCATATTTTTTAAGCATATAATAAAAAATTCTATTTAAATTTCTTAGAATTTTTACACCAGCACTCAATAACAGATTTATGTACTTTAAATATAATAAAAAACATGCTTAAAATAATTAATTATAATAAATTTTTAATTATAAATATAAGATTATTAAATTTACATTTAAATATAAATACAAATTTGATAATCAAATTTCTATTAACTTAAACATATTAAATTGTACTCCAAATAGTATCTTTATATTAATTAGTTTAAACTATTACATTTTTGAAATATTGAAAAAGGTAGCAAATAAATTAAATCATATTTAAAAATTTGATGTGAGAGAGAAAGTCTAAAATTAACAAAAGATGATAATAACATTTAATAATATTTTGAAAGAAAGACTAAATTAAACATATCATATACCTAATTATTATAATTCATAATTTGGAATATCTCTTGGTTTTATTTTTGTGATTGTAATATATTTAATATAATTATCTATTTCTATTATTATTAAAATTAATTAATAATAATAATATTTTAATAGATGAATAAAAATCTATTTTTATTTACTATTAATTAGTTAATTTAATTATCGTAAATTAAAAGGATTTTAAAATAAAAGTTAAAATTAAAATTAGATTTTAATGTTTGATTTATACTATACCAAAAAATATTATAATTATTAAATAGAGTCTTAGGATGTTTTAGTTTTTTAGCACTATAAAAAATGTTTTTTATTAAAAAACAATTATTCTTTTACTATTTTGGTTTTTACCATAAATAATATTTTTAATAAAAGATTCATTTTGATGTTAAATATAATATATAAATAACAATTTATAAAATTCTTAAGTTGTTATTAGATTTTTATTTTAAATTATTTTAAAAATCTATCTCAAATATAAATCTTAATAATATATTTTTTGTGAATAAAATTAAATAATTAAAAAATTCCTATATATTATTTAAAATAACTATAAGTTTAATTAAACTCTTACATTTGTCTAGGTTTTCTTCTAAAAGTTATCTTCAAAGTAGTCATTTATTATTACTTTTAATAATTTATTTATTAAATATAATAATTATTAATTCATAATTTTAACTTAATAGTAAATAATATAAAATTATATTCAATATTTCTTAATATTATGTCATTAATTTCTAAAGTTTATTAAAGATTTACAAATAGTTATGGATGAAAAAGACAGAAAAGCAGCACATTCTAAGACGAATAAAATATTAATATTAAAAAACCAATATATTTTCAAATTGGATTATTATGAATTATAAATAATTGCAGGGATATATAAAATTTGGCAAAATAAATAAATAAAATGGTATTCAAATTAGTGGCAGTTAACTTTGTCAAATTATAGGCAATATGAATATTTTTCGATAATGAATTTAAAATATAAGCTGATTTTCTATCGAAAAATACCATATTGACTACATTTTGACAAAGTAAAAATTAATTTGAATATTAATGATTTAATTACTTATTTTGCCAAATCAAATTTATTTCTTCAATATTTATTAACAATGTCTAATGAATGAAATTGATATAGGCAAGAAGTCAGCTTTATTTATATTATAAACAAAATAATTATTTAATCAAGTGCCTTGACTATTAAAACATATATATTCATTAATAATTAAAATAAAATAATAATAGTAATAGTAAATTATTATTAATGACATTTAATAACTAGTTTTATGTTAGTTCTTTTAAATCATTAAATGTATTAAATTATTTTAGATAAATTACACGAAGATTGATGATGTCTTATAAATCAGTAAAATCTTGGGAGTTTGTCTTTAAGGTGATTAGAAAAATTTATGGAATAGCACTTAATGGTTTTGAAAATTATTTTTGTATATTTTATTCGATATTCTAAAAATCATTAAAAAACTTAGCGACTTTTTATAACTCAATATATAGGCCTTTAAAGAACTTCCATAAAATCTACATTGTCTAATATATTTGATACTTTCTGAATTCCATCAAACACATTCAATTTTGATTATTACAATTAATTTTGGATAGTATTTGAGTTATCAATATTTATGATTTTTTTAAAAAAAATTATTTCTGAATTATTCTTAGGTGTAATTCTTATTAAAGGAATCTATTATATCTTATGTGCATGGAAGATACAAATAATATGATTAAAACAAGGATTTAAATCTTGCGAATAATAACGGACTGTAATAATTTTCAAAATAAAAGAAGTCTGAAGCATTTTACAGCACAGAAAAAGAAAAAAGCTGTACTCAGCAGATTAAAAGAAAAAATCATGAGGTTTTTTGGATTAAAAATATATTAAGTAATTATTCAACAAAAGGGAAGAATTTAATTGAGTGTGTTATTAGATAGACTAAAATATTACTATAAATTAAATATTCTCTATAGAATAAAGCAAATTTAATATTGTTTAAGTTGCTTAAAAATACTTATTACCTCACTAAGACTAAGCGGAAGACTAGGACTATATATTTTTATAAATCATAATTGCAATATTAACACGATTAAAAAAATAATTTAACAAAAACTATGGATAATCTAAATATATTTAATAATTTAAAACAAAATTAAATGATATTTTTGAATTATTTTTATATTTAAATTTTAATTTATATAGAAATTATATGAAAGATACAGTTAAATAAATTTAAAATAATAATAAATAGGAAAAATAATATTTTTTTAAATAATGATAATAAAAATATATACTTATCATTATTATCTTAAATATTTTTTAAATTTCAATTAACTCATGAAAATTTTTCTAAGAAAATATAACTGTAAGTTATATGAAAAATAATTACTTTTAAAAATTTTAGATAAAATTCATTATCAAATTGTACTTTTAAAATTACTTATTTTTGTTTTATTTTAGCATTATATCAGAATTATCATTTTTAAGTCTGATGGCTAATAAAAAATTGTTTAAAGTCCACCTTTTATCTTATAATCATCCATTTCTTTATATTTAAAAATATTTACAAATTTAACAAAGCTGTAAAGATAGATGAGTTATTACACATTAAATTTATAAAGAGGTTTTATTATTCTTTATAGGAATTATAAATTTACCATATAAGAAGAGTTATGATTAAATATAATTTAAATGCTTTATAAAAAGTAATGCTGTTTTCTGGGAAAATACTATAAAAGCAAAAAAAAGTGTCAAATGTTAAAATAGAATGCAATATTTTTAAAGTTGAAATAAAACAAAATAGGAATATAAATATGTAAAATTGATTCGGACAATAAAATAATCAAGATTTTTAATATATATTTTGATTATAATTAAAAATTTATAATAAATTAATAATGAATATTACTAAATTATAAAATAGACTTTCATTTGTGATTATTAAATATTTTAAAATGTCAATATTTATTAATTATACTTTATTTATCTCTTCTTAAAATTCTGAGATTAATATATATTATTATAATAAATTTAATTCATAAACAAAGTAAAAAAGAATTTAATTTAATTGTTTATTAGTTCAAGCAAAACTATAATATAATAGTATGATTTAACAATTAAGTAGTTTATCTCTTACATACTTAGTTTTATATACATTATTTATTATAAAAATATGATATTATAAATTATTATCTAAAATGTAATTAATAGTTATTTAAAAATAAGAAAAATATAATAAATTAATAATATTATAATATTTCGTGATGACATTTTATGTTTGATTACAAAAAAATAGTACTTTTTTTTTATTTAAAAAAAAAATATATATTTTATAAGATAAATATTTAATTTAAAAAAGTAGCAGTATATAATTACAAAGGAATTAGGTGTTCATACTATTTAAAATAAAATTATAATTATATATTTTGAGTTTTAATATATTTATATTTAGAATAAATAATATAAATAAAAAAATTTAATTAAAAAATAGAAAGTATGTTATTTATTGTACTTTCTAAGCTTTCAATTATAAATTTGTTATTTTTATTAAAGTGTATTTAAAAATTTTTATATAAAAACTTATTTATTTATTATAATTTATATTTTCAAAAAAGGTTAAAGTGTAAAAAATAAAAAAATTAATAATTAATTAAAAATTAGAAATTCTCTCTTTTTCGAAGCATTTTTCTACTTAATCTTCATTTGTCAATCAGTAGTTCCACGATTATATTAATTTATTATTTTAATAAAGAAAGAATTTTAAATTAATTATTTAAATGTAAAGATAAATTTTATTAATTTTTTCATTAATCGCTATTAATTATTAAGTATTTAATAAAAATCAATTTTTTATTGAAATTAAAATGTTAATATTCATATATATATATATGTATTCAAAACCCCAAAACCATTTCAGTAGTTTGATTGAGTTTATGATTGATAAAAGTAGACTATTAGTGCATACTTTATCAGGGTTTTAATAGGGTTTATGTAGGGGTTTAATGTTTAAATATTAGTAATTTATGTGAGAATATGCAAGGTTGGGGGTCAGTTTTTGACAATGAGTATATAGATTTATTGTTTAAGTTGCGTTATGGATGTGATTAATATGGTGATCAACTCAGACCTATTCTTAATTATACATCAATAGCAAGTCTACTTCATAAATCTCCTGCAACTGTGAGGTCTCACTGTCTATTAGTATTGAATTTAAAGAGATAGCAGCTTAATTCTAAGCCTAAAAGACCTCTAAAATTTATGCAGTATTATATATAATATCTTATTATTGATAAGATTCTTAAATACTGGGCTCACTTCTCTCTGGGCTAGAGAGTTGTGATGTTTCATCGCCAATTTCCTTAGCTTCATATCTCTGCTTAATCGATAGCTAAAATAAATAAAAAGAACGGAATATCTTACATGACAGTCAATCGCATTAAGAGAGTGATTGACTTTAATGTTCCATTATATAAGACTAATTTAAATTATATATTTGATTAAATGCAAAGGGCTTAAGAGCATAATATAAAGTTCATACATGCCGATGAAGCTGTGTTTACATTCATTACCTTTATATCAAGGTCTTGGTATAAGCGGTATAGTAATATAGAAGTTTATGACTAAAAGGTTAAGGTTTAAACTCATGCTATTCTTGTTGGAATCAGTGAAGATATTGGCCTTAAGGCTTATGTTATCCACCCTCGCTCAATAAAGACCGAATAATATATTAAGTTCTTTCAATAACTCAGAGATAAGTACGCCGACTAAGAGATTATTCTGTTTGTAGATAACTTATCTGTCCATAAAACTAAAGACACAAGGAAAGAATATGAAAGGCTAAACATAACACCTGTATTTAATGTTCCATACAATCCTCAGTTCAATGTTATTGAATTATATTGGGGGTTATTAAAAGGCCACTACAAAAAACTCCTACTCTATCACTTGATGCACGACTTAAAGATAGATACAGTAGATTTTATTAAGAGTGCCGCTAAGAGAGTCAGCGATGATAAAGCTAAAGTATGCGCAAGAGAAGGGAGATTTTGTGTTTATAAATAAGTTTTAGATTTAAACGAATGAATTAGTTCACATATTAAATTTTCCCGTAAAAGGATTTGGCTTCTCTTTCTTCTTCCTCTTAAGGCTTGCTTGGGCCCATGTTTCTTCTCTTAGTGCCAGCCCCTGCATCTATGTTCATCTCGTCTGGCTTTTAGAAATCCTTGTAGAGTCTCTTACTCAATTCATGCTTTACTTGAGACTTTCTCTCTCTGTTTAATTTGCTGAGCTCTTTCATCAAGTATATAGCAGTACCTGGTTTTTCTATAAAGTTAGAAGACTAAGCTTACTAGAGATGAATGGATGCTCTTATAGTTCCTATAGCCAGGTGTCGCTGATTTTAATTCCCTGCTTCTCTTTTTCTTCAGGAGAGATGCTATAGCGTTTCTTGTGAGCTTCTTAAATTACTTCATTTAAGTACTCAGGTTTCAGAGTTCCAAGGACACCAAAGAAGAAGTTTCTCTCTGTCAACTTATTAGAGAGTTGCAGCTTTGATGGAAGGTAGAGAGCAACATCTGGATCACTCATAGCGTCGTAATATAGGCTTCTCATTGATATTTCAAGGTAGTAAGGTATCTCGATCATTCTGATTTCATTAGACTTAAAAGCTTTTTACTCTTCACTTAGCAATGTCTTTAAGAATGATATTTTTGTTCCCTCCTGTGTTGGCAAGAACAATCCAACTATAGTTAATAAGTTAGTTAAAAGTAAAAGCTTACTTTGATATACCAAGTATCTGTAAAGATCTTCTTTACTTCCAAATTTTCCTATTAAATCTTGAGATTAAATTATCTTCATTGTATCATTCATAGATTCCATCTTGCTTCCAGTTTCTATAAATGTTTATGAAATTTAAAATTATGGATATCCATTCTAAACTTACTAAAATTTTACTACTATAGAGAGATCCAACTGGAGATCAACCTGAATCAGATAAATAGATAAAGATGGAGGAACTTTCTCCAAGCTTCAAAGTTTGACTTCCATTTCTATCAAACTTTCTCCATTAAATTGCACATAATAATAATTAATTTAATTAGGTGGTGCTCCTAATTTATTTAAAATTTAATTAAGTGGTTATATTAAAGTTCAAAACCGTATTAGGTGGTGCATTAAAAAAATTAAATTATAAAACCTCCCCTCATAAATTTACAAGAACAGATTTAAGAGCACCACCTAACTTCACAAAACAAAATTAGGTGCATTTTAATGTATAAAATGGATGGAATAGTATATAAATTATCAACAATGAAAACTTTTGCTTTCTTAGAATTTCTTTCTATCATACCGAATACCCAAATTTGCCTTTCAACTCTCATATTTCCTACTTAATTTCTAATTTAGCCTTCATCGTGCAAGAATTTTCCATGAGTAAATAAGCTTTCATCTACTTCAATATCACCATTAAGTATTTCATTTGCATCTTAGATGTGAAAAATATCCATATATTTAGCTATATTTTTTCTAACATCTTAGAATATAGTTTTGATTAATTTCTGATTTAATTTGTAATTGTACATATTTAAATTGTACTTTGTTTGGGAAGAACTGTATCCCATTGCAAAATAGTGAAACACCAATAAATACCATGCTGATATTGGCTGTTGATGCTTGCGTTACATAAATAATTATAAATTGATTTTTTCCTCCTGCATGGTCGTTTACATTAGTATTCAACTTCATCTGGTGCATCTTTTCTTTTGGTTAACATCATATACTATCTGCATACTTGATATTTTACGTCATTTTCGAAAATGCCAGTTTCTTATAGATCTGCTATTACATTTTATGTATCTTTGATAAAACTCATTACATCCATTATTAATTAAGATGTTTTTACAATATCTGAATGTCTTTTTTGCCTTTACATTTCTATATCTATTATATTAAAATAATATTATTAATTTTAAAATAAATTTTTAGATACAACAATTTAAATATTCATTTTTTTTATATTAAACATCAATTTATGATTTTTTGGTAAAATAATCATATTTTATTTTTTGCCACCGACATAGGATTTTGAAAAAAATTTTGCCACCGACTTAAACCCCCCATAAAAATAATCTTTTTTTAATCTAAAATATTGTTAATTAATATCTATTTTTATATCTTATATAAATATTCATTCGCCTTTGATAATTAATCTTTATATCCTCCATTATAAAATCATGAATTTTGTCATTACTTAAATAAATTGTTCCATTTAGAACTATAAACTCTAATTTACTTTCCCTTTAAAAATTATAGGTCTTACATTTACCATTGCTTTCCTCACTATCAAAGTGAATTTCAATATTATATAATCTATTTTTTCATCATTATCATTATCTTATTCAATGAAATCTTAATTTTTATGAAAGTTAAGTAAAAGAGCTGGAACGAGGAGGGACAGTCGAACCGTTCTAATCAAGAGGTAATCTTTTACCTCACTAGTCCGAAAAGCGAACTTCCCCCAGCTGGACTTCAACATCCAGAGGTGTGTTTTAACAAAGAAGTACATACATACTCACGAGTGGCCTTAAATCATAGAGTATGTCAGATTTGACAACCTTAAGTCAGTACATTTCTTTTAGCACCCGTTCCCAACCTCAGCTAGGTACTGTACACAACCCTAGCACAACCGGAGCACTCACTCACTATTAGGTTTTCTTAATTTTCGAATTGATTACCTAGAGTCCAGCTAATTTAACCAACAAAAATAGTGAACTTACGTCCAATTAGTTCACTTACTTAGCTCCATCCCAACCTTCAAAAAGTCCACTCTCTGTTCATGGTGACATTTTTAACTTCAACTAGGCATGAGGCCTGACAGAAGAAATTCAGTCATTTAGTTATAGACATCTCTCAAACAACACTACAAAGAAACTACTAAGGAAAGAAGACTTCAAACACTGTCAAAAAACCTCATATAATTAACAATCCCTCCAACCATCCTTCACCCAAACAACTCTAGATCCACTACTTACCATTTTCTCATTTTCTCACTACTCAATAGAGAATGCACTAAGATACGTTTTGGAAGGAATCACTCCCGAAAATTCTCTAACATCTCAAATACGTCATACAACTAGAAATTTACTTTCCTACTATTCAATAGAAAAATTAAACTATAAGAGAATCACCCAAGACATTAATAAGATTTTGACCAAAGATATGAGGGGAATCACCCCAAAATTATTCTAGGCTATTTAATAGTAAAACAAAATTACACTAAGTCAACTAACAATGTCTACTATAGGGAACAAGCACCAACACAAACAAAAGTCAAACACATTTACTAACAACAAAAACTCCGGCCCAAAGC
>ARYC01010630.1:0-10834 GCA_000711775.1 Oxytricha trifallax
CAAGCTCTTATTTAAAAATATTAAAATAACCTTAAAAAAAATGAAAGTCTAAGCAAACTACATTCGTAATTTTTCCTCTTGGTCGAATCATTCCCAATCAATCAACTTGAATTAGAAAAAGAACTTCAAATCAATTTATGTTAATAAACTACAAATTTATATTATAGTTACAAAAATAGATGAATCACTATAGAATGAGTCCAGGGGATAAAGTAATTAATAATTTGTTAACATGTAAAATAAGTTCATCTATGTGGGTTTATAGAAGTTCGAGGAATTGGAGATATTTGTAATAAGTGAATACTAGTGAGATAACTTAGCACGACTCTAATTAAAATTCTCAGAAATTCTAAATTCATAATGAGTCCTAATACTAATGGTTAAAGAATCTGAAATTTTTCTGAATATCTAGCAAACATCATATGCGCTTTTCAAATCTAAAATTTTCAAAGACTTGATATAACCAACTTTGAGTAATACTAATGTCAATTCATTTCAACTTAAAAAAATAAATAAATTGAATTAGGATATATTGAGAATTTGAAAAATTAAAAACCCCTTTCAGTCCTCAATTTAATTAATGAAATTAAAATAATCAATTATCTCCAGCATCATTAAAGACTAAACAAATCTTAGAATAATACAAAATAGGTATATTATTTGAGTCCAAGCTAAGAAAAAATTGGCGTACCTACACGAATTTATCATTAATTATTCAGTTCACCATTAAAAAAAATGAAGTAAAGATCCAGGGAGATTACAAATTTCTAATAAAAATCTTTAGCAAATATAAGAATATTTCAGCAAAAACTCTTATGGAATAATTTTTTAAATAAAATATATAAGGCAGAAAATTTAACTTAACATTAGCTGGTTCTTAAAGTAAATGTCTTTAGACAACAAAATCAAAAAGAATCTGCTTCAGTAAGATAAAGCATAGCGAAATTTAGGCTTTTTAGGTAAGCTTTTGGCAACCAATTAAAATTGAGACTCCTTATATGATTGGCATAGTTTAAAATCATTTGTTTTCTAAATAAGTTTGTTAAGAACAAGAATTACGAATTTACTTACTTATTTCCAGTATTGAAGAATTTCGAATCAAAATAGAAGCTTTTAATATGCGCAAAAAATTTCTCTACTAGAGGCAGATTAAACTAGTAAGGGCCTAAGAAAACTATGGGAATCTAAAGTAGTTTGAACTTTTCTCTGACAAACAAGCTTTTATGATATGTAGTATTGTCAATCTGCACAATAAACTTCTCTCGCCAAGTTTAATCTTATTTTTCAAGTAGACAGCAAAGTTTTAAGATGAAATTATAAAAGCTTAAGCTATTATATCTCCCTGAGTTGACTGTGAAATGCATTTGGCCATCGCTAAATGCGGCAGCAATTATATTGAGTTTGCTTACTCGTCGCTTTAAAGTTGAGAAACTATACTGACCAATTGGTCCCCAACCTTTTTGAGAGGGATTGTTGTGCTAAATATTGCTCTCATCCACATTTATAATAATATTATTATCGAACAGTAACAAAGTGTAATTAGCAGCAGCTAGTCGTCTTAGGCTTTTTTATCTGTAATTAGAAGAACGCTTGTCTAAATAGTAGATATTTTTAAAACTATAATGAAGGTGTTTCCTCATGATTAAACGTATTTATGATATGCTCTGATTTACATCAAACGATGTTCTCAACAGGCTACTAATTTATTGAAGAGATACAAGCCCTTAATGCTATTAAACGATATTGGAAATAAGTAAAGCAACTCCACTAAGTTAAGCTTTTATCTATTAATTCTCATAATTTTGTGTAGACCTTGATTTTTCGAATTTTTGAATTATCTAATTAACTCTGTAGTAGGATACTTTAAATCTCCTCGTTAAGGCTTGCTTGCTAACCTTAAAGTTTTCATACAAGCTATAAAGTCTACTTTCTATCCCTTAAGTGCTTATTGGTTTTTATTTTTTCTTCCAAACGTTCTGCTCAGCTTTTATGTTTTGAATTTAAGAGGCCTAGAGATGCAATTCTTCTTTATCATCTATCAAGGCAGCAGTCTCAGATTACTTTTTGAATTATTGGAAAACTTATTTTGAATGGGTTTCATTATAGACTTTAGATTCATTGTCCATATTTTAACCCAATTATAGTCTGAAATGTAGAATACAAGCTTTCTCAAGGTAGTCGGTAATTAATTCTCGGGAAAAATACTACTCAATCGTTGTGTTCTATTTTATTTATTCAAGTTGTGCAAAGGTATCAATAATCTAGCTTGGATAATTTTTTTGGCGAGATTACTCTAAAAGCTAACTTTCTATTCTATTATTTTCATTTAGGTCAAGTTCCACTATCTATTCCCTTCCTGTGATATTTAAGCTTTTATAAGTTGCGTTGAAATGTAATTAAGTTTTATGACTAAACTTGATTAATTCAAATCCTTCATCTCAGATGAAGCATCGGACTCAAAGGAGTCTTAACTTGAATTATCAGTATTATGTTTGTAAAAATTTCTATATCACTTTGCTTTAAACGCTCCATATTTGATAAGAATTATTTTAGCACTAACAAGGAAAAACTATGAACTAATAACTTTTCTCTAAAGAGAATAATTATTCTATTAAATATAATAATTCATTTTTAGTGATTAATAAATAGCTGTAATTAGACAACAAAAATTTCAGAGATTAATAGCTAGAGGAATCAGTGAATTATTGTTTAAAGTTGTAGTAATAACTAAAAAATGCAACAAAGATTATAAGAAGTCAACGTGCACCAAGTAAGAGAGAAGATTGGAAACAAAAAGGAGTTATACGACTTCTAGACACAAGAGTGTGGAGCCTATCTACCAAAGTTAACATGCTCAAATGTTTACTTTTTCAAAGCCATTTTAAACGGAGAAAAAGAGGTAAGATTAGGTAGATTCTTAGATTTTAGTATCTCAAGAGATCAGATGTGGTTGTTGCTGATGTGCCCTAAATTGAGGGCTCACTGCTGAAGACTTCTTAGATTATGCGAGGAAGAAGTCCTTTACTAATCTATCTCCCCGATCAGAGTGATTGGCTCCATTTAGACAAAAAATGGATATGCGACGTGTTGCTCTCATTAGACAAAGACGGGGCAAACTAAATGATTTACGAGGCTAAATTGAAAAGAAGAGAAAGACTTGATTAAACATAAAACCTTATTGTGCACATGAAGCCAGAGTTTGCTCAAGCTCTGCAAAGTTCCCTATCCTACAGCGGTAAGAGCAATAAAATATAATGATTTTTTAGTACAAAAAGGCCGATCTGCTCATTTGATAAAGCAAAGTTCCCAAAAAAAACGTAGAATGAACGAAGTAGAGGAAGTTAAAGGAGAAGAATTCGCACTAAAGGGGAGCAAATAGAAATATTTATAGGAGAACAAAAGAATGAGAGATGAGTTCAATGGCATGAGAGGGCAAATTGATGAACTCCTAAATTACAAAGAATTAGTTCATTCATTGCACGAGAGCGGAGTGATTGATGATGGAGGAAGGCTACTAAACGAGCACCAAAATTAAAATATGAATTGATGAATGTGCAAAATGATTTTTTATCATTCAAACTCTTAAATTTAATTTAACATCATTAAGATTGAAATTATTTGTTGTCAAATTTCCTCTGTCGCCCATGATCATTTTTAATCACAATGATTGTATGACAGATTATTTCTATCTCTTTTTTGTTGTAATTGCCTAATTATCGGAGGTCACGGTTCTTCTCATAATGTTGCGACCATATCTGTTCAACCCTACAATAGAGTCAATTTTCTAGGAAGCATTTTATTCAGCAAGTTTGTTTTTGTTAAGTACTTTTTAGCGAGGTTTCTCCCACTGAGGTCAATAGAATTTTCTACAACTTATTGAGCTTCTGGATCTATTTTCTCTGTTTTTACTCTGGCCTTTGAATCTTGCTTTATCTATCTCTTGTTTTTCTTCCCTGGTAGTTCTTTCTCAATCTTTTCCTATACTTCCTCCATGAAATCAGCTGATTTGTTAACTTAATTTTCAGTAAGAGGGAGAGATTGTTCTGAAATTGATGCTTCGCTAGCATCTTTCAAGATCTTAGGTTATTCTTATGAAGGGGCTAGATTACTTTGAGATAACTACAAGCCGCTTTAATCATTTAAGTAGGCATTTTCACTTTAGCTGCTACTTGAATTCATTATATTTTGAATGGAGCTATCATGATTTTAAAATGAATGAACACTGACTTCATTAGCATTTATGGACACATCAATCGCTGCTTTACACTCCATTCTTGAGCCTTTAATATCTTGCATCGATTTTGATTAGCTTCCCTTCAAAATCCCAAGGTATGTTTAAAGCGCTCCCAGTTTTAAATGTGCTTAATTTTCCATGACTTGCTATTGAAATTAGATGACCTATTGAACTGTTTCTTTGCAACCTTGCTTGTATATTATTTGTTAATAAGTGCCTTTCTTGTTAAGTCTTCCGACCCTCCCAATAATTTAATCAAGTGACCTAGTAGAAAACACATCACCAACGATCAAGAATAATCCTCAATTAAACTCGATTTCATGAGAAGTTTTGAAATCAGTTCCTCTTCCTTATTGCTCGTTCATGAGGAACACTCCGAATTGCCCATCAATGTTCTTTTAAGAAAATTATTATTCAAACTAGACCTCAAGCTTAGGACCTTAAACATTTTTCATAGAATGGAAAGGAATGTATGCAAACTTTTTAAAGTAATTCTCTATTATTGTTTAAGACTATTGAGCGACTATCAAAACAGGAGTCAGCTTGCAATATTTGAGACAAATCTCGTAAATTCTCTTGCAATAATCCACTTAATTTGATGAAACCAGTTCCTATTGTAACTTAACTATCTTATCCCCCATCAGACAGCTTAGTTTTGGAAACACAGTTTCCTCCGTATCAAATGCAACCTTTAGGCAGCTCAGTTCTTTTTGTGAAATAACGGAGCCAGTGAAACCAACGATCCCCTTCGCAGTAGAAATTAATCAAACAGATCTCCAATTTATTTAACACACCCTTCTAACAAGATCCAATCATACTCATCTATAATCACAAACGAATTCTTCCAAATATCCTTGAATTCTTAATTTGCGGACACATTTTCAAGCACCTTTTAAGTCAGGTAAATAGACACCAGGTAAAGAGCTGTATTAATTGACGTTAACATTTAGAGATAAGCCTATGATCAGTTTTTCGAAGTTTTTCTCATCCCTCAAAACAAGATGCTCATTCTTTCCAATCACGAAAACAAGTTCTCTGTGCTGCTAAGCTAGTAAAATTGCGTAGGTAGAACATAAAAGAGTCTTTCCGTTTCCCACCCCAAAATTTATGAAAGTAAACTTTTAGTTTTGCCACATTAGGAAATTCAAGCAAAGTTTTTAAAGTGGTAGGAAAGAAAATCCCATTAACTACTAGAATAATTTCAGCTATTTTGATTCGTTGAAAGCTTGCAATTGCATTTTTAAACAAAAGTCTTAAACTTATAGAATCTGAGTTCAGTTTCTTAAACTTACTTATTATCTACTTGAGCTCCTACTCATTAAAGTCATTTGCTTTGTTTGGTGTATGCATAAGCTAGTTTAGCTTTGTAAAATCTGCTTTAAGGCAATCAATAATGATATCTCTCCTGCATCTAATTCCTTTTTCTTGTTGGATAAATGCCAAGTTGTTACTAAGCTCAGAGAGCTCATCGATCTTGTTTACCCAGAGCGGATTACGCTACTTTAGCTCAAGAGACACTGATTGCAAGAAAAAAGTAAAGTCCTCTTCATCAATGTAATCCCATTTTTGTATAAAGATCTCGCTCATTGTGTTTATGATTTAGAAAGAAGGGGAACTTGAAAGAGCGCATATCTAAATAAAGTCCCCAAAAACGTTGATTGGCACATGACGAATTAGTCTTAGGCCTTGATCCTCCTTTAGTATTTAGATAAACTTTATTCAAGCACAGTAGAGTATTAAGCAGCAATCTTACAGCTTGCGAATCTATTTTGAATAGCTAAAACGTCCCAATCATAAGAGGAATAATTCCGATGTTGCTTTTATCCAAATTAAATACTTCTTCTTATAGCTTTTCCAGACATTATGGCTCATTAATGAAAATATAGTTTGAAAGCCCGAGAGCTTGCTCAGTATTAGGTCTTTGAGCAAGCAACAGCATAGAACTCTTTAAGAGGTCCTAATCGATTTCTATAATCTCGTGGTTGTAATAGAGCAATGAGGAAACAAAGAGCCTTGTCTTTATTGATAGGTTTACGCTTGAGCTCATGTTCAACTCATAAATCAGTCTGAACATGTTCTCATATAAGTTTTCTGAACAAGCAGTTTTTAAATTTTATAGAAATTCCATTAAACTTTAGCTGTTCCTATTGAATATTTTATGTAAAAAGTCTTGTCTACCCTAAGGCTTAAGTATAATATATTCTCTAATATAAATAGAGGTTATTTCAGATTGTATCTTGGCGCCATAATTTACTTGAGAATTGAGATTATCAATTTGGACTGGCTTCAGGTCTTCTCCAGGAAAGTGCGGCATACCGACTTCAATGAAGTCAGTTTGATTATTAATCAAATGTTTAGTTAATGAAATTTTCCCAATGCTCTTGTCTTTGACCGATTTCGTTTAATTCTTGGTAGTTTTATTGAGGATAAACTTGCTTAAATACCTGGAAAAGTCTGTGATCCAATCAAAGGCTTGAATTCCTCCATTCGAGTATCTTGCTTATATCATAGCTGTGATGAGGTAGAATTAGTTTTGCTTTGTCAATCAATTCTGGAAATTTTGCGTTTAAATATTATGGCTTTCTTCCTCTTTTTCTCTCTGGTTGTGATAGGTTCTCTTCAGTCTATTAATCTCCTTTCTAAACTCTCTATTAAATGACAGATTGAGGTGGTCTTTTCTAGAATTCAAGAGATTTAATAGAATTGATGTTTTCTGAAGCTAAATCTCTTTTAAGGCTTTTAAAATTCATTGAGGCCTCAAGAATTTCCAAATTTTTAGGGTTTAACATACTTTTACCGCTTTATTGAGAAATTTAAATTTAAAAATTAAGATTATATACTATTAATCTGCTGTCTTAATTAAGAAAGAGCGCTATCTTAATTGTCTTAATACCTAAAAGGACCTCAAATTAGGTGTATTTGGTCTCTTTCTACCTCATAATTTATCAAACTGTAATGAGAGGCTAGCGACTCATTGAAGATATCATTAAGATCAATTGAAAAGAATTTATTTGATTATTCAACGAAATCTACTCAATTTCTTGCTGAGAGAAGCAATAATCAATATTTCTTGCATTTGAGTAACCACTCTAAATTCTGATCAACAAGATGCAATGGCCAACTCTGGCAAATCACCTCAACTCGTTGTTGTCACTATGTTTAGACTAATTTTTCAATAGAAATTCTGATAATTGTCAATTAAGTTATTACTCATTCGGGACTAGATTGCAAGTTGGAGGTATTAAGCGCCATTAATTGTAATTAAGACAAGTTAATACTTAATTAAGCCATAAAACTCCTATATATTCATAAACTTAAGACTTTATTGCATTATAAAACAAATAACTTAAAAAACAATTCATAAGCGATGAAAAAAACGTAATTATGGAGTAGGGGTTATTAGAGAAAATGAGAGGATTTAATTTTACAATCAATTATAAATAAACATGGGATGAAAGACCCTTAGTTAGCATTCTTTTTCTTTCTTTATATTCAAATATTTAAATTAAGATAATTAATTCTCTATTCAAATAGAATATTTAGCTTTATAACTTATGAGATAGAGTTTGAACCTAGCAATTTCTTTGAAAGAATATATTAAATATGCTTTATACTTTTTACCAATTAATTTTTAATCATTAATTAAACATTCACTCTTATGCTAATGATTTTTTATTTTTATAAAATTATCTTTAGAATAGTATATCTTTATCTTTTTCATAGCATTTGTAGAAATTCTCTATTTTCGATAGCTATATTTTCAAAGGGAAACACTCTGGACAATTAGAGATTTTTTCTAATGTCTAATACGAATTTTGGACTTTTCAACAATGATTGGAACAATTACACTGAATATGATATGAAGGATATTATAAGATAAATTATATAATAGAAAATAAAAATGAAGCCTAAAATAAAATGGTCGTACATAAGAGTCGAAAGTCTGATATCAAAAGTTCGATTCAAATGATAATCTTATTTTTTAAAGAACTTTAAATTAATTAATTATGCTTGGTAAAAAAATATTAATAGAAATTCAAAACCTCCCTAATATTATTTATTTTAGAATCTTATCTCAGAATTCTTTAAATAATATGTCTAGCCAAGTAAGAGATCTAATTAATTTAAGTCGGCAAAACACAATAGAACATAGAAACAACGGCAATGGAATATTTTTTCATGCAGATGAAAATATTTATGAAGATCACTCGAAAGAATGGCAAACTGTTCTACTTTAGACATTCTCAATAATAACAATAATTATTCGAAAAATTATAAATAAAATTCTTAACATCTTATATTTTCCATTTTATATAGCTTAAATAAATGTATTGTTAAACTACTGTAGTATTGTAGGAATAGATTCGAATTCAGGAGATTAATTTAAATTTAATAAATAATTAATTAAATTATTGGTAGTTAAAGTTGGCCAATTTGAACGATCTTGGGCTCATTCGATAGAGAATTCAAAATTAGCTGGACTCTATTATTGGCGGTACTATTTTATTGCATCCCTGGAGCGAGATAACTTGACTTTAATTAAGCACCTCTAAATTCAATAAATTATATCCTCTCATTAGACATAAGTTTTCTCGGTCCAGGGATGCAATAAAATAGTACCGCCAATAATAGAGTCCAGCTAATTTTGAATTCTCTATCGAATGAGCCCAAGATCGTTCAAATTGGCCAACTTTAACTACCAATAATTTAATTAATTATTTATTAAATTTAAATTAATTTCCCAAATTCGAATGTATTCCTACAATATTTTAATCATTTCATCATAATCTGCTTGATTTCCATCCTCAAGTTTTTATATTCTTTTTATGTGCAGTTTCTGAGATCAATGCTCGTTTGATTCTTTATATTCAGAACATTAATAGTAGAACATTAATAGTAGCCGAGATTTATTATCAGTACTATGCAAACTCAATCAATCCTGATTTTAGCCTCTCAGATAAGGCTATCCTCCATTTTATTATCTGAAATTATACTAAATGCTTTTTATCTATTAAAAATTATTAATAGTGGTGTCTAATTAATTCTAGACTAACGACTTTTAATTAAGACTATGACAAAATCAATTTATTTAAAATCACTATTTAAATTTTAGCAAATAAAATGAAGGATAGTATAATTAGAGAAGATTTAGAGCATCAGTCTTAAATAGAGATGTGATCAATCTCGCAGATACTGATAATCAATCTCGGCCACTATTATTATTATGAAGATTAAAAATCAAACAAAATTGATCCCAGAAATCTACAATAAAAGATGATGAATACAAACCCCATAATCCGTTAATTAGATGTTATAGTGATTTGAATTGTAGGGTATAGTAGGCGCTTTAATTTAGATTAGTAGAGAAAATAGGCCAGTTTGCAAAGTGTGAAGTAAAATGGATTATGCAGCAATATCAAAGCTCTTAAGCAAGTGTGCCTCGACTTTTAGGTATCACTGCTTGCTAGCTGTTTAACATTTCAATTCAGGTTCTTGATAACATCCTGCAAGAATATAAAAGTTCGCCTCCAGCATATTGACTACCTCTGCGACTCTAAAACTTTAAAGTATTTGCCCTTTTCAACTTCACTAGCGAGCTGTGATGTTTCATCGCAAGTTTTCTGGCATGTCTATTTCTCCATATACTATCGCTAATATTTATTGAAGGAATGATTTTACTTTCAAAAATGTCAACAGAATAAAGAAAGTGATTGAATTTACTGTGCCATTTTATTGTAATAATTTAAACTATATTTATGATTAAATGCAGAGTGCTCAAAGACTGCCGAGATACGAAGGATTTGAAGTTATGCTATCAATAACATCAAGTTATAATACGCTAATGAAGCAGTATCTACGTTCAGCACCTTTATTCATAAGTATTAATACAAGAAGTAAGATAACGTTGAGGTCTATGATTAAAAAGTAAAGGGTGTCACCCACGCAATTTTAGATGATTTTAGTGAAGATCCAGGCTTAGAAACTTATGTTATTCATTCTCGCATATTAAGCGAGAGCAGTCAAAACCCCAAAACCCCTTAGTGAGGTTTATAAGTGCTTTGATTTGTAGGGTATAGTTAGGGTCTTATTGGGGTTAGTAGAGAAAACGCATGTTTTTAATGAATTTAATCAATATTTAATGACTATTACTGTACTTAATTCAAACAAATTTTATCTGCTTATCTTTGTGATACCTCTTGAATTTAGCAGTCTGTAGTTGTTCTAGTATATCATCCAATGATTATCGTGGATATGCTCGAGCTTTTACGATGAAAATCTCAACTATCTTCTTAATTTAATTGCATATTTCATCTTGCTTAATAAGTTTAGCAGCCAAACTTATTGATTATTTCTCATGTTTTGTTCCAAAGTATGACATACTTTCCATATCGCACCCTAAGATAATTGCAGCTACCGCCCAAACATCCCATTATAAAGAGCCATTTGTCCATTTCTCTCTTATAGGGAAGTATCCTGGAGTGACTAAAACCTTAGCTAAAGTCACTATCTCTTGTCTTATTGCTCTGTTGAAATCTATGACTACAACTTCTAAAGGGCAGAGATTTAGCATTACATTTTCTGGCTTCAAATCTCTATGAA
>ARYC01010631.1:0-16828 GCA_000711775.1 Oxytricha trifallax
GCATCTTTCCTGTCTATTCACGACCCTGGGAAGCAAGGATGAAGCTTGGTGTTGGCAAATGTTCGATTTCGAGATTCCATAAAATTCCAAAAATTGCAATAAATTTTAGAGATTTTGGCAAATCAAAATAGTTGCGATTTGAAACCCTTCCCGTGCGATTAAGAGCCTGTTATGAAGACCGAAATTTTTATTTTAAATTTAATTTAATTAAATTAATTTTTGGCAGTTTTTATTTTAATTTAAAATAATCTTTTTGACTTTTTAATTTCTATAATTTCAAAAACTCATACTCCAACAATATCCAAGTGACCTCAAAATACCTCATCTTGTAGAGAATTAAAGACTTCATATTAGTTATATATTCTCAGATTATAAAAATAATCATTGCCTAAAATAGGCAAATTGAAGAAAAGTGTAAATTTGTTCAAAAATGACCAAGACCAATTTCATAAAGTTATCTGTTAAAAGGTGAAGGGTTATTTATAAATTTTTATTTTATGTTTTCCTGCTAATTAATAAATTCTACATCTTTCCTGTCTACTCACGACCCTGAGAAGCAAGGATGAAGATTTGTGTTAGCAAATGTTCGATTTCGAGATTCCCAAAATTTCTTAAAAATTGTAATAAATTTTAGCATTTTTGGCAAATAAAAAAAGTTGCGATTTGAAGGCCTTCCCTTGAGATTGGTGGCCTCTTATTGCAGACGAAAATTTTTATTTTCAAGTTAATTTAATTAATTTTTGTGAGTTTTAATTTAAATTTAAATTAACCTTTTGGACTTTTTAATTTCTATAATTTAAAAAACTCATACTTCACTATTTCCAAGTGACCTCAAAAATAACTCATCTTGTAGAGAATTAAAAACTACATATTAGTTATATTTTCTCAGAAATTAAAAAATAATCATCGCCTAAAATAAGCAAAGTAAAGAAAAGTGGAAATTTGTTAAAAAAAATCCAAGACCAATTTAATAAGTCAACTGTTAAAGGGTGAAGCATTACTTTTTAAATTTTATTTTATGTTATTCCTACTAACTAATAAATTCTGCATCTTTCCTGTCTATTCACGACCCTGGGAAACAAGAATGAAGCATGGTTTGGCAAATGTTCGATTTCGAGATTCCCTAAATTTCCTAAAAATTGCAATAAATTTTAAAGATTTTGGCAAATAAAAATAGTTGCGATTTGAAGCCCTTCCCGTGCGATTCAGAGCCTGTTATTGAAGACCGAAATTTTTAATTTAAATTTAATTTAATTAATTTTTGGCAGTTTTAATTTAAATTAAAATCATTCTTTTTGACTTTTAATTTCTATAATTTCAAAAACTTATACTTCAACAATATCCAAGTGACCTCGAAAATAACTCATCTTGTAGAGAATTAAAGACTACATATTAGTTATATTTTCTCAGATTTTAAAAAATAATCATTGCCTAAAATAAGCAGAGTAAAGAAAAGTGGAATTTTGCTATAAAATGTCTTCGACTAATTTCATAAAGTCAACTGTTAAAGGGTGAAGCATTACTTTATTAAATTTTATTTTATGTTTTTCCTGCTAACTAATAAATTCTGCATCTTTCCTGTCTATTCACGACCCTGGGAAGCAAGGATGAAGCTTGGTGTTGGCAAATGTTCGATTTCGAGATTCCATAAAATTCCAAAAATTGCAATAAATTTTAGAGATTTTGGCAAATCAAAATAGTTGCGATTTGAAACCCTTCCCGTGCGATTAAGAGCCTGTTATTGAAGACCGAAATTTTTATTTTAAATTTAATTTAATTAATTTTTGGCAGTTTTAAATTTAATTAAATTAATCTTTTGGAGTTTTTAATTTCTATAGTTTCAAAAACTCATACTTCAACAATATCCAAGTGACCTCGAAAATAACTCATCTTGTAGAGAATTAAAGACTACATATTAGTTATATTTTATCAGATTTTAAAAAATAATCATTGCCTAAAATAAGCAAAGTAAAGAAAAGTGGAATTTTGCTATAAAATGTCTTCGACCAATTTCATAAAGTCAACTGTTAAAGGGTGAAGCATTACTTTATTAAATTTTATTTTATGTTTTTCCTGCTAACTAATAAATTCTGCATCTTTCCTGTCTATTCACGACCCTGGGAAGCAAGGATGAAGCTTGGTGTTGGCAAATGTTCGATTTCGAGATTCCATAAAATTCCAAAAATTGCAATAAATTTTAGAGATTTTGGCAAATCAAAATAGTTGCGATTTGAAACCCTTCCCGTGCGATTAAGAGCCTGTTATTGAAGACCGAAATTTTTATTTTAAATTTAATTTAATTAATTTTTGGCAGTTTTAATTTTAATTTAAAATAATCTTTTTGACTTTTAATTTCTATAATTTCAAAAACTCATACTTCAACAATATCCAAGTGACTCAAAAATAACTCATCTTGTAGAGAATTAAAAACTACATATTAGTTATATTTTCTCAGATTTTAAAAAATAATCATTGCCTAAAATAAGCAAAGTAAAGAAAAGTGGAATTTTGCTATAAAATGTCTTCGACCAATTTCATAAAGTCAACTGTTAAAGGGTGAAGCATTACTTTATTAAATTTTATTTTATGTTTTTCCTGCTAACTAATAAATTCTGCATCTTTCCTGTCTATTCACGACCCTGGGAAGCAAGGATGAAGCTTGGTGTTGGCAAATGTTCGATTTCGAGATTCCATAAAATTCCTAAAAATTGCAATAAATTTTAGAGAATTTGGCAAATAAAAATAGTTGCGATTTGAAGCCCTTCACGTGCGATTCAGAGCCTGTTATTGAAGACCGAAATTTATATTTTAAATTTAATTTAATTAATTTTTGGCAGTTTTAATTTTAATTTAAATTAATCTTTTTGACTTTTAATTTCTATAATTTCAAAAACTCATACTTCAACAATATCCAAGTGACCTCAAAAATAACTCATCTTGTAGAGAATTAAAGACTACATATTAGTTATATTTTCTCAGATTTTAAAAAATAATCATTGCCTAAAACAAGCAAAGTAAAGAAAAGTGGAATTTTGCTATAAATGTCTTCGACCAATTTCATAAAGTCAACTGTTAAAGGGTGAAGCATTACTTTATTAAATTTTATTTTATGTTTTTCCTGCTAACTAATAAATTCTGCATCTTTCCTGTCTATTCACGACCCTGGGAAGCAAGGATGAAGCTTGGTGTTGGCAAATGTTCAATTTCGAGATTCCATAAAATTCCAAAAATTGCAATAAATTTTAGAGATTTTGGCAAATAAAAATAGTTGCGATTTGAAACCCTTCCCGTGCGATTAAGAGCCTGTTATTGAAGACCGAAATTTTTATTTTAAATTTAATTTAATTAATTTTTGGCAGGTTTAATTTTAATTTAAAATAATCTTTTTGACTTTTAAATTTCTATAATTTCAAAAACTCTTACTTCAACAATATCCAAGTGACCTCAAAAATAACTCATCTTGTAGAGAATTAAAAACTCTATATTAGTTATATTTTCTCAGATTTTACAAAATAATCATTGCCTAAAATAAGCAAAGTGAAGAAAAGTGGAATTTTGCTATAAAATGTCTTCGACTAATTTCATAAAGTCAACTGTTAAAGGGTGAAGCATTACTTTATTAAATTTTATTTTATGTTTTTCCTGCTAACTAATATATTCTGCATCTTTCCTGTCTATTCACGACCCTGGGAAGCAAGGATGAAGCTTGGTGTTGGCAAATGTTCGATTTCGAGATTCCATAAAATTCCTAAAAATTGCAATAAATTTTAGAGAATTTGTCAAATAAAAATAGTTGCGATTTGAAGCCCTTCCCGTGCGATTCAGAGCCTGTTATTGAAGACCGAAATTTATATTTTAAATTTAATTTAATTAATTTTTGGCAGTTTTAATTTTAATTTAAATTAATCTTTTTGACTTTTAATTTCTATAATTTCAAAAACTCATACTTCAACAATATCCAAGTGACCTCGAAAATAACTCATCTTGTAGAGAATTAAAGACTACATATTAGTTATATTTTCTCAGATTTTAAAAAATAATCATTGCCTAAAACAAGCAAAGTAAAGAAAAGTGGAATTTTGCTATAAAATGTCTTCGACCAATTTCATAAAGTCAACTGTTAAAGGGTGAAGCATTACTTTATAAATTTTTATCTTATGTTATTCCTGCTAATTAATAAATTCTGCATCTTTCCTGTCTATTCACGACCCTGGGAAGCAAGGATGAAGCTTGGTGTTGGCAAATGTTCGATTTCGAGATTCCATAAAATTCCAAAAATTGCAATAAATTTTAGAGATTTTGGCAAATCAAAATAGTTGCGATTTGAAACCCTTCCCGTGCGATTAAGAGCCTGTTATTGAAGACCGAAATTTTTATTTTAAATTTAATTTAATTAATTTTTGGCAGTTTTAATTTTAATTTAAAATAATCTTTTTGACTTTTAATTTCTATAATTTCAAAAACTCATACTTCAACAATATCCAAGTGACCTCAAAAATAACTCATCTTGTAGAGAATTAAAAACTACATATTAGTTATATTTTCTCAGATTTTAAAAAATAATCATTGCCTAAAACAAGCAAAGTAAAGAAAAGTGAAATTTTGCTATAAAATGTCTTCGACCAATTTCATAAAGTCAACTGTTAAAGGGTGAAGCATTACTTTATTAAATTTTATTTTATGTTTTTCCTGCTAACTAATAAATTCTGCATCTTTCCTGTCTATTCACGACCCTGGGAAGCAAGGATGAAGCTTGGTGTTGGCAAATGTTCGATTTCGAGATTCCATAAAATTCCAAAAATTGCAATAAATTTTAGAGAATTTGGCAAATAAAAATAGTTGCGATTTGAAACCCTTCCCGTGCGATTAAGAGCCTGTTATTGAAGACCGAAATTTATATTTTAAATTTAATTTAATTAATTTTTGGCTAATTTAAATTAACATTTTTGACTTTTAATTTCTATAATTTCAAAAACTCATACTTCAACAAATCAGTGACCTCAAAAATAACTCATCTTGTAGAGAATTAAAGACTACATATTAGTTATATTTTCTCAGATTTTAAAAAATAATCATTGCCTAAAATAAGCAGAGTAAAGAAAAGTGGAATTTTGCTATAAAATGTCTTCGACTAATTTCATAAAGTCAACTGTTAAAGGGTGAAGCATTACTTTATTAAATTTTATTTTATGTTTTTCCTGCTAACTAATAAATTCTGCATCTTTCCTGTCTATTCACGACCCTGGGAAGCAAGAATGAAGCATGGTGTTGGCAAATGTTCGATTTCGAGATTCCATAAAATTCCAAAAATTGCAATAAATTTTAAAGATTTTGGCAAATAAAAATAGTTGCGATTTGAAACCCTTCCCGTGCGATTAAGAGCCTGTTATTGAAGACCGAAATTTTTAATTTAAATTTAATTTAATTAATTTTTGGCAGTTTTAATTTAAATTAAAATCATCTTTTTGACTTTTAATTTCTATAATTTCAAAAACTCATACTTCAACAATATCCAAGTGACCTCAAAAATAACTCATCTTGTAGAGAATTAAAGACTACATATTAGTTATATTTTCTCAGATTTTAAAAAATAATCATTGCCTAAAATAAGCAGAGTAAAGAAAAGTGGAATTTTGCTATAAAATGTCTTCGACTAATTTCATAAAGTCAACTGTTAAAGGGTGAAGCATTACTTTATTAAATTTTATTTTATGTTTTTCCTGCTAACTAATAAATTCTGCATCTTTCCTGTCTATTCACGACCCTGGGAAGCAAGAATGAAACTTGGTGTTGGCAAATGTTCGATTTCGAGATTCCCAAAATTTCCCAAAAATTGCAATAAATTTTAAAAATTTTCAAATAAAAATAGTTGCGATTTGAAGCCCTTCCCGTGCGATTCAGAGCCTGTTATTGAAGACCGAAATTTTTAATTTAAATTTAATTTAATTAATTTTTGGCAGTTTTAATTTAAATTAAAATCATTCTTTTTGACTTTTAATTTCTATAATTTCAAAAACTTATACTTCAACAATATCCAAGTGACCTCGAAAATAACTCATCTTGTAGAGAATTAAAGACTACATATTAGTTATATTTTCTCAGATTTTAAAAAATAATCATTGCCTAAAATAAGCAAAGTAAAGAAAAGTGGAATTTTGCTATAAAATCTCATCGACCAATTTCATAAAGTCAACTGTTAAAGGGTGAAGCATTACTTTTTAAATTTTATTTTATGTTATTCCTACTAACTAATAAATTCTGCATCTTGCCTGTCTATTCACGACCCTGGGAAGCAAGGATGAAGCTTGGTGTTGGCAAATGTTCAATTTCGAGATTCCCAAAAATTCCTAAAAATTGCAATAAATTTTAAAAATTTTGGCAAATAAAAATAGTTGCGATTTGAAGCCCTTCCCGTGCGATTCAGAGCCTGTTATTGAAGACCGAAATTTTTAATTTAAATTTAATTTAATTAATTTTTGGCAGTTTTAATTTAAATTAAAATAATCTTTTTGACTTTTAATTTCTATAATTTCAAAAACTCATACTTCAACAATATCCAAGTGACCTCAAAAATAACTCATCTTGTAGAGAATTAAAAACTACATATTAGTTATATTTTCTCAGATTTTAAAAAATAATCATTGCCTAAAATAAGCAAAGTAAAGAAAAGTGGAATTTTGCTATAAAATGTCTTCGACTAATTTCATAAAGTCAACTGTTAAAGGGTGAAGCATTACTTTATTAAATTTTATTTTATGTTTTTCCTGCTAACTAATAAATTCTGCATCTTTCCTGTCTATTCACGACCCTGGGAAGCAAGGATGAAGCTTGGTGTTGGCAAATGTTCGATTTCGAGATTCCATAAAATTCCAAAAATTGCAATAAATTTTAGAGATTTTGGCAAATCAAAATAGTTGCGATTTGAAACCCTTCCCGTGCGATTAAGAGCCTGTTATTGAAGACCGAAATTTTTATTTTAAATTTAATTTAATTAATTTTTGGCAGTTTTAATTTTAATATAAAATAATCTTTTTGACTTTTAAATTTCTATAATTTCAAAAACTCATACTTCAACAATATCCAAGTGACCTCAAAAATAACTCATCTTGTAGAGAATTAAAGACTACATATTAGTTATATTTTCTCAGATTTTAAAAAATAATCATTGCCTAAAACAAGCAAAGTAAAGAAAAGTGGAATTTTGCTATAAAATCTCATCGACCAATTTCATAAAGTCAACTGTTAAAGGGTGAAGCATTACTTTATAAAATTTTATTCTATGTTTTTCCTGCTAACTAATAAATTCTGCATCTTTCCTGTCTATTCACGACCCTGGGAAGCAAGGATGAAACTTGGTGTTGGCAAATGTTCGATTTCGAGATTCCATAAAATTCCAAAAATTGCAATAAATTTTAGAGATTTTGGCAAATCAAAATAGTTGCGATTTGAAACCCTTCCCGTGCGATTAAGAGCCTGTTATTGAAGACCGAAATTTTTATTTTAAATTTAATTTAATTAATTTTTGGCAGTTTTAAATTTAATTAAAATAATCTTTTGGACTTTTAAATTTCTATAATTTCAAAAACTCATACTTCAACAATATCCAAGTGACCTCAAAAATAACTCATCTTGTAGAGAATTAAAACTACATATTAGTTATATTTTCTCAGATTTTAAAAAATAATCATTGCCTAAAATAAGCAAAGTAAAGAAAAGTGGAATTTTGCTATAAAATCTCATCGACCAATTTCATAAAGTCAACTGTTAAAGGGTGAAGCATTACTTTATAATTTTTTATTCTATGTTTTTCCTGCTAACTAATAAATTGTGCATCTTTCCTGTCTATTCACGACCCTGGGAAGCAAGGATGAAACTTGGTGTTGGCAATGTTCGATTTCGAGATTCCATAAAATTCCAAAAATTGCAATAAATTTTAGAGATTTTGGCAAATCAAAATAGTTGCGATTTGAAACCCTTCCCGTGCGATTAAGAGCCTGTTATTGAAGACCGAAATTTTTATTTTAAATTTAATTTAATTAATTTTTGGCAGTTTTAATTTTAATTTAAAATAATCTTTTTGACTTTTAATTTCTATAATTTCAAAAACTCATACTTCAACAATATCCAAGTGACCTCAAAAATAACTCATCTTGTAGAGAATTAAAAACTACATATTAGTTATATTTTCTCAGATTTTAAAAAATAATCATTGCCTAAAATAAGCAAAGTAAAGAAAAGTGGAATTTTGCTATAAAATCTCATCGACCAATTTCATAAAGTCAACTGTTAAAGGGTGAAGCATTACTTTATAAAATTTTATTCTATGTTTTTCCTGCTAACTAATAAATTCTGCATCTTTCCTGTCTATTCACGACCCTGGGAAGCAAGGATGAAGCTTGGTGTTGGCAAATGTTCGATTTCGAGATTCCATAAAATTCCAAAAATTGCAATAAATTTTAGAGATTTTGGCAAATCAAAATAGTTGCGATTTGAAACCCTTCCCGTGCGATTAAGAGCCTGTTATTGAAGACCGAAATTTTTATTTTAAATTTAATTTAATTAATTTTTGGCAGTTTTAATTTTAATTTTAATTAATCTTTTTGACTTTTAATTTCTATAATTTCAAAAACTCATACTTCAACAATATCCAAGTGACCTCGAAAATAACTCATCTTGTAGAGAATTAAAGACTACATATTAGTTATATTTTCTCAGATTTTAAAAAATAATCATTGCCTAAAACAAGCAAAGTAAAGAAAAGTGGAATTTTGCTATAAAATGTCTTCGACCAATTTCATAAAGTCAACTGTTAAAGGGTGAAGCATTACTTTATTAAATTTTATTTTATGTTTTTCCTGCTAACTAATAAATTCTGCATCTTTCCTGTCTATTCACGACCCTGGGAAGCAAGGATGAAGCTTGGTGTTGGCAAATGTTCGATTCGAGATTCCATAAAATTCCAAAAATTGCAATAAATTTTAGAGATTTTGGCAAATAAAAATAGTTGCGATTTGAAACCCTTCACGTGCGATTAAGAGCCTGTTATTGAAGACCGAAATTTTTATTTTAAATTTAATTTAATTAATTTTTGGCAGTTTTAATTTTAATTTAAATTAATCTTTTTGACTTTTAATTTCTATAATTTCAAAAACTCATACTTCAACAATATCCAAGTGACCTCAAAAATAACTCATCTTGTAGAGAATTAAAGACTACATATTAGTTATATTTTCTCAGATTTTAAAAAATAATCATTGCCTAAAACAAGCAAAGTAAAGAAAAGTGGAATTTTGCTATAAAATGTCTTCGACCAATTTCATAAAGTCAACTGTTAAAGGGTGAAGCATTACTTTATTAAATTTTATTTTATGTTTTTCCTGCTAACTAATAAATTCTGCATCTTTCCTGTCTATTCACGACCCTGGGAAGCAAGGATGAAGCTTGTGTTGGCAAATGTTCGATTTCGAGATTCCATAAAATTCCTAAAAATTGCAATAAATTTTAAAGAATTTGGCAAATAAAAATAGTTGCGATTTGAAGCCCTTCCCGTGCGATTCAGAGCCTGTTATTGAAGACCGAAATTTATAATTTAAATTTAATTTAATTAATTTTTGGCAGTTTTAATTTAAATTAAAATCAATCTTTTTGACTTTTAATTTCTATAATTTCAAAAACTCATACTTCAACAATATCCAAGTGACCTCGAAAATAACTCATCTTGTAGAGAATTAAAGACTACATATTAGTTATATTTTCTCAGATTTTAAAAAATAATCATTGCCTAAAACAAGCAAAGTAAAGAAAAGTGGAATTTTGCTATAAAATGTCTTCGACCAATTTCATAAAGTCAACTGTTAAAGGGTGAAGCATTACTTTATTAAATTTTATTTTATGTTTTTCCTGCTAACTAATAAATTCTGCATCTTTCCTGTCTATTCACGACCCTGGGAAGCAAGGATGAAGCTTGGTGTTGGCAAATGTTCGATTTCGAGATTCCATAAAATTCCTAAAAATTGCAATAAATTTTAAAGAATTTGGCAAATAAAAATAGTTGCGATTTGAAGCCCTTCCCGTGCGATTCAGAGCCTGTTATTGAAGACCGAAATTTATAATTTAAATTTAATTTAATTAATTTTTGGCAGTTTTAATTTAAATTAAAATCAATCTTTTTGACTTTTAATTTCTATAATTTCAAAAACTCATACTTCAACAATATCCAAGTGACCTCGAAAATAACTCATCTTGTAGAGAATTAAAGACTACTATTAGTTATATTTTCTCAGATTTTAAAAAATAATCATTGCCTAAAACAAGCAAAGTAAAGAAAAGTGGAATTTTGCTATAAAATCTCATCGACCAATTTCATAAAGTCAACTGTTAAAGGGTGAAGCATTACTTTATAAATTTTTATTCTATGTTCTTCCTGCTAACTAATAAATTCTGCATCTTTCCTGTCTATTCACGACCCTGGGAAGCAAGGATGAAACTTGGTGTTGGCAAATGTTCGATTTCGAGATTCCATAAAATTCCAAAAATTGCAATAAATTTTAGAGATTTTGGCAAATAAAAATAGTTGCGATTTGAAACCCTTCCCGTGCGATTAAGAGCCTGTTATTGAAGACCGAAATTTTTATTTTAAATTTAATTTAATTAATTTTTGGCAGTTTTAATTTTAATTTTAATTAATCTTTTTGACTTTTAATTTCTATAATTTCAAAAACTCAACTTCAACAATATCCAAGTGACCTCGAAAATAACTCATCTTGTAGAGAATTAAAGACTACATATTAGTTATATTTTCTCAGATTTTAAAAAATAATCATTGCCTAAAACAAGCAAAGTAAAGAAAAGTGGAATTTTGCTATAAAATGTCTTCGACCAATTTCATAAAGTCAACTGTTAAAGGGTGAAGCATTACTTTATAAAATTTTATATTATGTTTTTCCTGCTAACTAATAAATTCTGCATCTTTCATGTCTATCCACGACACTGGGAAGCAAGGATGAAGCATGGTGTTGGCAAATGTTCGATTCCGAGATTCCATAAAATTCCAAAAATTGCAATAAATTTTAGAGATTTTGCCAAATAAAAATAGTTGCGATTTGAAACCCTTCCCGTGCGATTAAGAGCCTGTTATTGAAGACCGAAATTTTTATTTTAAATTTAATTTAATTAATTTTTGGCAGTTTTAATTTTAATTTAAAATAATCTTTTTGACTTTTAAATTTCTATAATTTCAAAAACTCTTACTTCAACAATATCCAAGTGACCTCAAAAATAACTCATCTTGTAGAGAATAAAGACTACATATTAGTTATATTTTCTCAGATTTTAAAAAATAATCATTGCCTAAAATAAGCAAAGTAAAGAAAAGAGGAATTTTGCTATAAAATACCATCAACCAAATTCATAAAGTCAACTGTTAAAGGGTGAAGCAATACTTTATAAATTTATATTCTATGTTTTTCCTGCTAACTAAAAAATTCTCCATCTTTCCTGTCTATCCACGACACTGGGAAGCAAGAATGAACTATGGTGTTGGCAAATGTTCGATTTCGAGATTCCCTAAATTTCCTAAAAATTGCAATAAATTTTAAAGATTTTGGCAAATAAAAATAGTTGCGATTTGAAGCCCTTCCCGTGCGATTCAGAGCCTGTTATTGAAGACCGAAATTTTTAATTTAAATTTAATTTAATTAATTTTTGGCAGTTTTAATTTAAATTAAAATCATTCTTTTTGACTTTTAATTTCTATAATTTCAAAAACTTATACTTCAACAATATCCAAGTGACCTCGAAAATAACTCATCTTGTAGAGAATTAAAGACTACACATATTAGTTATATTTTCTCAGATTTTAAAAAATAATCATTGCCTAAAATAAGCAAAGTAAAGAAAAGTGGAATTTTGCTATAAAATCTCATCGACCAATTTCATAAAGTCAACTGTTAAAGGGTGAAGCATTACTTTATAATTTTTTATTCTATGTTTTTCCTGCTAACTAATAAATTGTGCATCTTTCCTGTCTATTCACGACCCTGGGAAGCAAGGATGAAACTTGGTGTTGGCAAATGTTCAATTTCGAGATTCCCTAAATTTCATAAAAATTGCAATAAATTTTAGAGATTTTGGCAAATAAAAATAGTTGCGATTTGAAGCCCTTCCCGTGCGATTCAGAGCCTGTTATTGAAGACTGAAATTTTTATTTTAAATTTAATTTAATTAATTTTTGGTAGAGTTTAATTTTAATTTAAAATAGTCTTTTTGACTTTTAAATTTCTATAATTTCAAAAACTCATACTTCAACAATATCCAAGTGACCTAGAAAATAACTCATCTTGTAGAGAATTAAAGACTACATATTAGTTATATTTTCTCAGATTTTAAAAAATAATCATTGCCTAAAATAAGCAGAGTAAAGAAAAGTGGAATTTTGCTATAAAATGTCTTCGACTAATTTCATAAAGTCAACTGTTAAAGGGTGAAGCATTACTTTATTAAATTTTATTTTATGTTTTTCCTGCTAACTAATAATCTCACATTTCCTGTCTATTCACGACCCTGGGAAGCAAGGATGAAGCTTGGTGTTGGCAAATGTTCGATTTCGAGATTCCATAAAATTCCTAAAAATTGCAATAAATTTTAAAGAATTTGGCAAATAAAAATAGTTGCGATTTGAAGCCCTTCCCGTGCGATTCAGAGCCTGTTATTGAAGACCGAAATTTATAATTTAAATTTAATTTAATTAATTTTTGGCAGTTTTAATTTAAATTAAAATCAATCTTTTTGACTTTTAATTTCTATAATTTCAAAAACTCATACTTCAAAAGATCCAAGTGACCTCGAAAATAACTCATCTTGTAGAGAATTAAAGACTACATATTAGTTATATTTTCTCAGATTTTAAAAAATAATCATTGCCTAAAATAAGCAGAGTAAAGAAAAGTGGAATTTTGCTATAAAATGTCTTCGACTAATTTCATAAAGTCAACTGTTAAAGGGTGAAGCATTACTTTATTAAATTTTATTTTATGTTTTTCCTGCTAACTAATAAATTCTGCATCTTTCCTGTCTATTCACGACCCTGGGAAGCAAGGATGAAGCTTGGTGTTGGCAAATGTTCGATTTCGAGATTCCATAAAATTCCAAAAATTGCAATAAATTTTAAAGATTTTGGCAAATAAAAATAGTTGCGATTTGAAACCCTTCCCGTGCGATTAAGAGCCTGTTATTGAAGACCGAAATTTTTAATTTAAATTTAATTTAATTAATTTTTGGCAGTTTTAATTTAAATTAAAATCAATCTTTTTGACTTTTAATTTCTATAATTTCAAAAACTCATACTTCAACAATATCCAAGTGACCTCGAAAATAACTCATCTTGTAGAGAATTAAAGACTACATATTAGTTATATTTTCTCAGATTTTAAAAAATAATCATTGCCTAAAATAAGCAGAGTAAAGAAAAGTGGAATTTTGCTATAAAATGTCTTCGACTAATTTCATAAAGTCAACTGTTAAAGGGTGAAGCATTACTTTATTAAATTTTATTTTATGTTTTTCCTGCTAACTAATAATTCTGCATCTTTCCTGTCTATTCACGACCCTGGGAAGCAAGGATGAAGCTTGGTGTTGGCAAATGTTCGATTTCGAGATTCCATAAAATTCCAAAAATTGCAATAAATTTTAGAGATTTTGGCAAATCAAAATAGTTGCGATTTGAAACCCTTCCCGTGCGATTAAGAGCCTGTTATTGAAGACCGAAATTTTTATTTTAAATTTAATTTAATTAATTTTTGGCAGTTTTAATTTTAATTTAAAATAATCTTTTTGACTTTTAATTTCTATAATTTCAAAAACTCATACTTCAACAATATCCAAGTGACCTCAAAAATAACTCATCTTGTAGAGAATTAAAGACTACATATAAGAAATATTTTCTCAGATTTTAAAAAATAATCATTGCCTAAAACAAGCAAAGTAAAGAAAAGAGGAAATTTGCTAAAAAACGTCCAAGACCAATTTCATAAAGTCAACTGTTAAAGGGTGAAGGGTTACTTTTTAATTTTTTATTTTATGTTATTCCTACTAATTAATAAATTCTGCATCTTGCCTGTGTATTCATGACTCTGGGAAGCAAGGATGAAGCTTGGTGTTGGCAAATGTTCAATTTCGAGATTCCCAAAAATTCCTAAAAATTGCATTAAATTTTAGCAATTTTTGCAAATCAAAATAGTTGCGATTTGAAGCCCTTCCCGTGCGATTCAGAGCCTGTTATTGAAGACCTAAATGTGTTGTGTGTGAGTGTGGTTTAAATTTAGATTTAATTAAGTGTGTGTGTGGTTTCATTGTTGTGTAATTGTAAATTGTAGAGATTGAGAGTGGGGGTCCGTAGTGTTGGTTGTGTGTTCGATGCTTTTTAATTTCTATAATTTCAAAAACTCATACTTCAACAATATCCAAGTGACCTCAAAAATAACTCATCTTGTAGAGAATTAAAGACCACATATTAGTTATATTTTCTCAGATTTTACAAAATAATCATTGCCTAAAATAGGCAAAGTGAAGAAAAGAAGAAATTTGTTCAAAAATGTCCAAGACTAATTTCATAAAGTCAACTGTTAAAGGGTCAAGGATTCTTTTATAAATTTTTATTTTATGTTTTTCCTGCTAACTAATAAATTGTGCATCTTTCCTGTCTATTCACGACCCTGGGAAGCAAGGATGAAGCTTGGTGTTGGCAAATGTTCAATTTCGAGATTCCCTAAATTTCATAAAAATTGCAATAAATTTTAGAGATTTTGGCAAATAAAAATAGTTGCGATTTGAAGCCCTTCCCGTGCGATTCAGAGCCTGTTATTGAAGACTGAAATTTTTATTTTAAATTTAATTTAATTAATTTTTGGTAGAGTTTAATTTTAATTTAAAATAGTCTTTTTGACTTTTAAATTTCTATAATTTCAAAAACTCATACTTCAACAATATCCAAGTGACCTAGAAAATAACTCATCTTGTAGAGAATTAAAGACTACATATTAGTTATATTTTCTCAGATTTTAAAAAATAATCATTGCCTAAAATAAGCAGAGTAAAGAAAAGTGGAATTTTGCTATAAAATGTCTTCGACTAATTTCATAAAGTCAACTGTTAAAGGGTGAAGCATTACTTTATTAAATTTTATTTTATGTTTTTCCTGCTAACTAATAAATTCTGCATCTTTCCTGTCTATTCACGACCCTGGGAAGCAAGGATGAAGCTTGGTGTTGGCAAATGTTCGATTTCGAGATTCCATAAAATTTCCTAAAAATTGCAATAAATTTTAAAGATTTTGGCAAATAAAAATAGTTGCGATTTGAAGCCCTTCCCGTGCGATTCAGAGCCTGTTATTGAAGACCGAAATTTTTAATTTAAATTTAATTTAATTAATTTTTGGCAGTTTTAATTTAAATTAAAATCATTCTTTTTGACTTTTAATTTCTATAATTTCAAAAACTTATACTTCAACAATATCCAAGTGACCTCGAAAATAACTCATCTTGTAGAGAATTAAAGACTACATATTAGTTATATTTTCTCAGATTTTAAAAAATAATCATTGCCTAAAATAAGCAAAGTAAAGAAAAGTGGAATTTTGCTATAAAATCTCATCGACCAATTTCATAAAGTCAACTGTTAAAGGGTGAAGCATTACTTTATAATTTTTTATTCTATGTTTTTCCTGCTAACTAATAAATTGTGCATCTTTCCTGTCTATTCACGACCCTGGGAAGCAAGGATGAAACTTGGTGTTGGCAAATGTTCGATTTCGAGATTCCATAAAATTCCAAAAATTGCAATAAATTTTAGAGATTTTGGCAAATCAAAATAGTTGCGATTTGAAACCCTTCCCGTGCGATTAAGAGCCTGTTATTGAAGACCGAAATTTTTATTTTAAATTTAATTTAATTAATTTTTGGCAGTTTTAATTTTAATTTTAATTAATCTTTTTGACTTTTAATTTCTATAATTTCAAAAACTCATACTTCAACAATATCCAAGTGACCTCGAAAATAACTCATCTTGTAGAGAATTAAAGACTACATATTAGTTATATTTTCTCAGATTTTAAAAAATAATCATTGCCTAAAATAAGCAAAGTAAAGAAAAGTGGAATTTTGCTATAAAATCTCATCGACCAATTTCATAAAGTCAACTGTTAAAGGGTGAAGCATTACTTTATAATTTTTTATTCTATGTTTTTCCTGCTAACTAATAAATTGTGCATCTTTCCTGTCTATTCACGACCCTGGGAAGCAAGGATGAAGATTGGTGTTGGCAAATGTTCGATTTCGAGATTCCCTAAATTTGCTAAAAATTGCAATAAATTTTAGAGAATTTGGCAAATAAAAATAGTTGCGATTTGAAGCCCTTCCCGAACGATTCAGAGCCTGTTATTGAAGACCGAAATTTTTTTTTTCAGTTTTAATTTCATTGATTTTTTGAATTTATATATTTGAATATTATTTCTATAATTTCAAAAACTCATACTTCACAATATCCAAGTGACCTCAAAAATACCTCGTCTGTAAAGAATAAAAGACTTCATACTAGCTATATATTCTCAGATATTAAAAAATAATCATTGCCTAGAAAAGGCAAAGTGAAGGAAAGTGTAAATTTGTTCAAAAATGTCAAAGACCAAGTTCATAAAGTCATCTGTTAAAGGGAGAAGTAATACTTTATAAATTTTGTATTATGTTTTTCCTGCTAATTAATAAATTCTGCATCTCTCCTGTCTACTCACGACCCTAAGAAGCTAGGATGAAGATCGGTGTTGCAAATGTTCGAT
>ARYC01010632.1:0-18806 GCA_000711775.1 Oxytricha trifallax
ATTCTTACAAATGTTTGCAAAGGCATTGAGGAGCTGCACACTCTTGGATATGTTCATAGAGATTTGAAGCCTGAGAATATAATGCTTGACATTTCACCTCTCAGAGTAGTAATAATAGATTTCAATAGATCATAGAGAGTTGAAGCTTCAGGACTTGGCAAATTGTATGGTACTCCTGGATACTTTCCAGAAAGAGAGGACTGGAGATATGGTGATATTAAGTGGAATATATGGGCTCTAGCAGCAATAATTTGTGAATGCGATATGGCAAGAAATGATTACTATAGCTGCAAAAGAGAAAGATTCAAAACAGAGAATACAGCAATATCTAGACTAGAATAAGATAAAAGGTAGAATGAAAGACATGGCTGACTAGATAATTATTAAGCCTAATCACAAAGCTGACCATACAATAGACTAAATTATAAGTTGGATAGGAGAGATAAAATTTAGAAAGCTGCCTCACGATGCCAAAGTACTGTTTGAGTGAATAATAAAAATAAAACAATTGCATTACACTAATTTATATTACATTATAACCCTAAACCCCTACATAAACCCTATTAAAACCCTAATAAAGCATGCGTTAATAGTCTACTTTCATCAATCAAAAACTCAATCAAACAACTTCAGGGGTTTTGGGGTTTTGATTCTTGCTAAATCTGTGCATGAAATAAAAAAACAGTATTCCCATGTATTTTTAATTTATTTTATAAAAATATATTTGTGCCATTATTTACTTCTAATTTATATTCTTTGACTTTTGATTACTCTTAAAGTGTTCTTATTTAAGAATCATCTAACTAAAAGTAGGTTTATTAATTATCTTCACTGGTGTGTCTAAATTTTGGTAAATTTAGTACTAGATTTGTTATTTTGGTTGTTAGATAATTTAGAAAAGTAGCAAATTATGACTAGTATACGAATCCTGCAAATTTCACAGTTGTTATGTGATTTTTTCAATGAAATTTTAGAGGGTTAATGATTCAATATAAACATTGTATAGCATTTATTAAACAATTAAAGAAAAAAATGATTCGAGAGTTTTTTGTTTTATTTAAGATGAATACAAGAATATTGAATAAAAGTCTAAATGAAAAAGTATTAAATGATATTTGAATTTCATCTATGCTTTATTTATTTTTTACTTTAAATATATGATCTTAATGACTATTTTTTTATTCTACATATATTTTTTCTCAAAAATTAATAAAATAAATTTTATTCATTTATACTGATTAACCTATTTTAATGAGTTCTTATTTATTAGTAACATACTAAATACACTACTTCCAATTTTTATAATAATTTTTTAATGTGAAATGAAATTTTTAGTAATATTAAATAAAATTTGTAAATATGATTACTAGTTGCCCTCCACCTTAAACATAGAATTTAGTTATTTTATAATTAATAATCTACCCTAAATTTATTTAATATTTTTAAATAAGGTATATAAATAGAGTTATTTATTAAAAAATAAAATTAAAGTTTATCTGATTAAAAAACTCCTCAATTTCTGTAATGTTTAGCTCTAGACTATTTTAATCAAATAAAAGGCAACTTAATTGCGTATTTTAGATAGTATCAGGTATTTTTAACTAATCAATTATTTCATTAAAACCGAATTCTTTTTAATATTTACTAGATTTCACCCCTAAATAAAAATGCCTACATCTCAAAGAATAATTAAGTATTGATTTATACATTAATATACCAAATTTTGTTTATAATATATATATATATAAATATTACTTATTGAAGAACTTATGGCATCATTTATGGTTTGGAGTCTATCTAAATTATAAAATATTATTAATAATTATTTTTAAAGTATTGAAATTAAGTTTACATAAATATCATCGAGGACGAGCAATGAAAAGTAATGATCAGATTTTAATTTGAAGTCTAATTTGTCATCAATGTTTGTGAATTAGATATTTTTAAATTCAAGCTTCTATGTATAATATAATAAGTAATATAATTTAAATTCTTTTAAGTTTATTAATTTATAATTTTAATCGAAGGTAGGTTTTCAAGCGACAATTTTAAAAATAGAATTTGTACATATAATTTAAATTTGATTGGATGCAAACTGCCCTTAAATACAAAACTTAAGTATTAGGTATTTTACAAATTTTTAATTATCAGCTAAGATTAAAGTGTAAAAATTGTATTATTGAAATTTTTTTAAAAATGAATATGTAAATTACATTTATAAATATAAAAAAATGATATTTAAACTTTTAAAACAGTTATAAGATTGAAAAAAAATACTTAATAATATGAGTTTTACTATAGATAGTTTCGCTTATCAAATTTGAAGCTTCAAGATATTATTTTTGTTTAAATAATGATACCAAAATTAGCAAATTTAATCACTTGATTTTAGAGCTTTGTTGTTCCTAATAGTTTCGGCAGGACTATAAATGTGACTATAAATCATATATCAAAATTCACTTATTTTTAATTTTTATTGAACAGGACTGTAATTCAATAGAGAGAAAACATTTCAATTTTATCTTGTCTACTTTTAAAGGTAACATTCACCCTTTTTATGCTTTTTCTAGCAATATTATAAAAATATAAATGAGATTAGGAAGGATGAATTAGTATTTTTATTTTAGAATCTTGTCTGAACTGATTTTCATTTTAATTGTTTAATTTTGTGTCACAAAGTTCATCGATCATTTTAATAGTTTTTAATTTAATTTTATGATCAAGAATAATGGATACTTGTTTAATTGAATCAAGGGTAGACTTGTTAATAATTTCTTCAATATATCTAAATGGTAGTCCTAATATAGAGTAAAGCAAAATATTTATATTATTTATTTTTATATAATGGATATTTAAGATAATGTTGAAATATTATTAAAATAATTCGTAAAGCTAAATCTGAAATTTTAGTAGTTGTTTTTGTATATTCTGTACAGATTTGCTAATAAAATCTTTTTGAAAATAAAAAAGAATAATTATAAAAGATTATCATATTCTTTCAATGAATTTGCAATACTTTTAGAGGCAATGTTTATTTTCATTTTGAGTAGAGAATGCGAACCATTAATCTCCAAGTAATTTTTTATAAGAAAACTTCTTGCCTATTAATTTATATGGTAAATCAGTTTAGACTTGAGGCTTCCTATTAATGCAGAATTTATTATATCGATGCAAATGTATTTGCTTTTCAATAGACCAATACTATAAAAAGAGTTAGTGTACAAATAGATAAATCCGATTACCTAAAAGATTGTTAATTGATGGCAGTAAGGTTTTATTAACTCATTTTCTATTCCATATTTAAATTCAAGATTTATTAAAGATAATAAAATGCAGATATATTTCTAAGCTTAATTTAATTGATTTTAGTTAATCAGATGATCATTATAAATATTTGGGAAAAATGAATAATTTTATTGTAAAATTAACTTTCTTAATCTATCCAATTAGTTTAAATATCTTAGAGTTTTAAAGAGCTTGATATCTTAGTATTATTTACCTAGATAATTAATAAACTGGATATTATATTTAAAAAATAAATAGATACTTAATGTTATTTCCAAGAAAGTCAGTTACTTAGCTATTGCAGCAATTTCGAAGCAATCAAACCACTCCTGTTAAAGTCATGGAGGAAGTGATCGAGAGGTCTTTAGAAACAAAGAAGTTTAATCATTTTATACATTAAGATCATAAAGCCATGTTAGAACATGCTCAAAAAGCTTCAAATGCTTACAAAAATGGGAATAATCGAATGAAAATATTAATTGTTACGTTCAATGTATTTTAAAGTATATTTAAATTGATATATTATCGAGTCCTTGAAGGAGTTCCTATAGGTTTGAAAGATAACATTGACACTGACTGTTCGCCTACAACTGCTGGCTGTCCAGCGTTATTAATTATTATATATAAGTTTATTTAATTATATATTAGGACATAGACCCAAGTTTAATTGTACCTTGTGGAACAGTTTAAAGACCTTTGGAATGATAAATGCGGGTAAAATGAACTTACATGAACTTTCATGGGGAACCATGTCCAATAACGCTCATTTTGGTGCTGCAAGGTCGGCTTTTGATTTTGATAGAGCGGCTGGTGGATCCTCTGGAGGGTCGGGAGGAGTTGTGGGAACTGGGACTCTGCCAATTGCATTGGGGACAGATACTGGAGGCTCAATTAGGATTCCCGCTAGTTTTAATGGAGTTATCGGGTATAAACCTACAATTAATAGATGGCCAGCTGATTAAACTGTACTTACTTTATTAAATTATTAATGATTACGGAGTAAAAATGACTCATTTCAGGGATTAAATAGGCTGCTTAGCTGTAAATATGGATGATGTTGCTTTAATGGATGAGCAGATTGTCGGAGAGCTTATGCACAAACCATATCAACTACCAAAACCCCAAGATATTAGAATTGGAATCCCTAATTCTCACTATTATTAAGATTTGGATCCCTTGGTGCAAGATGTTGCTGAGAGATCAATTAAAAGACTTAGAGATGCAGGCTTTTAACTTATAACTAATGACGGGATTCCTGATTTAGGAGAAATCAAATTTTTATATATAATAGGATTTTTTCTACAAAGATCCTATAATAGTTAATTTGAATTTTTTGGAAGTTTTTGAATCAATAAAGCAGGTAGTTTTGATGCATTAGAATATGAAAACATACCAAGGCTCTTAGACTACTTGAATTAACACGGACTTAAAATGACAGTCGAAGAATTTGTATCTAAAATTGGTTCTCCTGATGTAAAAGGTATAATGAAAGGTATTTTGAAAAATCCTGTTAGTGAAGAAAAATTTAGTTAAATATTTTCTATCATTATTATATTTATACTTTATATTTATAAATAAAATCAACTCAATGATATTTAGACAAGCTTTAATAATATTTAATTCACACTATCATTAAATGATTTTTATTACCATACCAATGTTTTCAAACCTATCTAGATTTTGAATACAATAAATTAAAAAAATAGATATAATTTATATTTAGGGTTTACTAGTAATCCAATAATTTTATTCAATAAATTAGGAAATATATTATAAATATAGAAGTTTGAATATGTTAATTAGCAGCAATATTTTAACTATTTTTATTTATTCTACCAATCTTTCCATGTTTCAAAAGCCATTCTAAGAAGAGAGATGAATGCATATTATGAAAGAAACTCTCTTGATGTGGTAATGTACCCTAGCATAGCAATTCTACCTGTTAAGCTTGAAGGTTACAAAGGACCTGACTACTTAATTCCACACAACGGTAAAATGATCCCACAATTGCCTATTTCAATGTTTAAATATAATTATCTATTTTAAAATATAAAGTTATATTTAGGAAGTTATATGAAGTTATTTCAAAATGGAAAGATATAACTTAAAATTAATGGCAATTTATTTCAAAATTTGGATATAGCAAATCTAATTAAACTTTACTTCTTATTAGAAGTTTCATATTTAAAATAGTATTTAGCATAAAATATAAGCAAAATGTCTTTTGTAAATAGTATGCTTATTCCATTTTATTAAAAAAATGATAAAAATTAAGCATTGAAAATAAACTGAAATAAATTAAATTTAACTAAATACTGTTTTATCTGTTTATCTGGAGCAATAGCAATTCTCAATTGTATGTTAATAATTTAAAACTATTTGACAATTTTATTTTTACTATTTCAATCAAAAATACAGATCCAGCTTCAAACTGCAACAACCCAGCACTAAGTATCCCAGCTAGATAACCAGAGGAAGGCCTACCAGTAAATATGGAATTTATGTGCTAGACTGGTTAGGATAAGAAATTAATTGCTATTGGAAGGGTCGTTGAGAATTTAATTAAATGAGGAGTAAAGCAATACTCTACTTTTTGGATATTACTTACTACATTTAAAGAAATTACTTTTTTGAAATTGTTTCATTAGGCTTATTAAGGAAGTTTAATAGGAAGGTATAATAATAATAAATATTTGATTCAATTATTGATAAATTCATTAACTAAACGCACAAACCTGTAATTAATGAAAACAATTAAGTACACTCTATAGACATTCTAGTAAAACCCTAATAAAGTGATTGAATATGCTGAGGAGTTTCTCCATAGATGCGAATCACTTAAATCTTTCAACTATATACTCTATCAAGATAAGGCTTAAATTATAAAAAGAGCTTAAGAATCTAAACTTCGATATGAAAAGTCATTAAATACTCCTCTGGACGGCCTTTTAACAGTTGTGAAGGACACTATTCATGTTTAGGAGTCACCCACACACTTAAGTACATAAGGTTTGAACGGTAATCAATAGAAAGTAGAGGGATAATTCATAAAGAATTTGAGATATATGGGAGTAATCTTTGCAGGTAAGACAAATCACAACGAGCTTGATTATGGGACTTCGGGGAAAAACAATTTCAATGGAGATATCAAGAATTTCTTAAATCCCAAATTAAGTGGTATTGATGGGGCGGCAAGTCTGGTCGGAAGCGGAGCTTGTCAATTAGGTGTTTGCAGTGACACTATGGGATAAATGAGGATAGGGGCATCAATAAACGGAATTTATGGATATAGACCTACAATGTAGAGGTATGGCCTGGATTATGGATTTAGAAGCTGTAGTAGCTCATCGACTTTGGGACTTATATCTTAAAATATTGAAGATATAATGCTAGTTGATAGTTTAGTTATTAACTAGATGTACGAACTAAATTAAAAACGACAGAAACTCAGAATAGGAGTCATTAAAGAATATTTTCTAGATAATGCTGATCAAAATGTGCAAGATAACTTTGAGAAACAAATTCAAAAGCTTAAAGAATTTGAAATTGAGATAGTAGACGATAAAACTATCCCAAATTTGAAATCCTTAATAAAATGCACTTAACCAATTTTATTTTATTATTCTCATGTACGAGTTCTTAAGGAATCTAGAAGTCTATCTCAATTAATATAAAATAAATAGGACAGTAGATAAAGTTATTGATAAAACTTACACATCAGAAACAAAACACTATATAGCGATGCTAAAATCTAATGCAATATCCGAATTAAGGTTTCAGCAAGCTTATTATAATAAACTAGAAGATTTGAGAGACGCCATGTATTAATATTTTAACCAAAATTAAATTGATGCTATGATTTTTCCAACTTTGACTATCAAAAACTGGGAGCTAGATTTAATACCAAATTTCTTTTAAATTTATTTAATTATGATGATGATGATTTTTAGCAAATTAAGGAAGTCCTTATATTACGGCCGATAATCACAACTTAATCATACTAGTAGGTGCCTGACCTCATGTTTATCCAGAAGTGAGAATCCTGATTCCACCCTAGTCTCTAGGTCTGCGACACAGTGACACTGTCTACAACTAGTCTATACGTCCACTGGAATATTTGGATGGTTAGTCCAGTCCAGCCTCCTTCCCCATATTCTCCTAACTTGCGAAAAGAAGGGGCATCCACTCTAATGACGTTGTGTATCAAAAGAGTTTATCAACCACTTAGTTAATACCTACTCCTGTTTTTAATGGGAGGCGTGCAGCAAAGCAAAATGGGCGCCTACCTCCAAAATTGTCACTAAAGCCACTATACGAGCCACGCGACTGAATGCAAAGCAATGTGTGCTAGATCGAAGAGCATTAGAGGCAGTAGGTAGGTATCCAGGTTCACCACGAGGAGGTGAGTTGGCTTAACCTATTTAATTATCTATTTTATGTTATGGACGCCAATTAGATTTTTGAGAATTATAATTAAAATTTATTGTCATATAAAATGCAATTTAAGCATTTGCTGTATGTTTTGATTATTGAAATTAATTGTGTTTACATATTTAATTTCCTTATTGATGATTAGAATAACGCAAATTTTTTACTTCAATAATTCGAAATATTAATGCTGCTAATAATCGTATATAAATATCTTGATAATGATGTTTATTATTTTCTTATTATCAAATAATTATTAACGTTACAAAATAAAATTAAATTAAATTTTGCTTTATTCTATCAAAGAACCAGATTTTACAATCGAACATAATGGAAAGAAAATTAGACAATTTGGTATGATATTTTTTAAAAATATTTTTGAATAAGAATCTCATTAATAATATAATTAATTTTATTGTATGTCCATTAAAAACACTAGTTTAGCTAGTAAAATTAACATGCCCTCCATCACTCTTCCTACAATTAAAAAAAACTAAGAGAATTATGGATTAGAACTAGTGAGCTTGACAGGAAATGATGCAAAATTGTTAAGTTTAGCTCATTAAATATCATATTGATTCATGAATTAATTTAAAAAAAGTTTAATTTTAAATCATTATTGCTAAAATTTGGTCGTATTGATAAATTAAACAATATTTAATAGTAAATCAAAATCTTTATCTTGCATTGTGAGTGAAGTGTGCTAAAAGGACCTTAAAGTAATTTAAATGATAACATAGATTTTTTATCACAAATATACATAATACACAAAGTAGTAAGTCATTCAATGAAAATAAATAAATTTCAACTTAATTCGTAAAAAAATAATTTTTTTTAGAAGAGAGATAAAAATAATAAATTTATTTTATAGTTCAAATTTGTGACAGTAAAATCATAGATTCTTATAAGCTCTTATGGGATTAATAATTATCTGGAATCAGCTATTTTATCTAAAATCTCAGTCTAAATAATTTGCCTTTTTGTTTTTTTAATTTTTGAGGTAGGTTCTTTTAATATAATAAAATTTAATTAATTATATATAATCTCCAGATATTATAACTTATGTCAATTTAAACTTCAACTAATATGTATTATATTTTTTAAATGCATTTTCCAAATTTGATCTATAATTTACTAATAATTCATTAAATAATTTACTTCACTATTTACTATGTTTTAACTTATTCAATCTCAATTTTTGCATCTATCATTGATCAATTTACGAAATACAATTTAATGTTAACTCCCTTTTTATTTAAATCTCGAATATGATTCTTTTCTTATCTGTATTACTTTGTACTCTATGTAGAGTAATTTAAAAAAAGAAACTAATTATTTATAATATATTTTTAGAGTGGTTTTTGTCTTTCAATCAAGAATTAAATTGCTTCATTTTACATAATTTAGGAATCCTGATTTAATAAAATCAAGTCCTTCAAATTACACAAATCTGATAATGAGATTAATATTTATATAATTACAGTAAATTTTATTTAATTTAATCTGTATTTGTTAGTCTAATCAAATGACTAAAAACATTCAAATTTTTACTCTCAGGATGATTAATTTCTTAATATGAAATATGAAGAACTTCTAATTAAGATAATCCTTGAAGAAATTTAAGTATTTATTCTCGAGAATCACTGGATTTAAGAATTTATATATATATATACATATATTTAAATACATTAGAATTAAAATAGAATTTTAATACTTTAAAAGAAATCCTTAAAGTATATATTTTGATAATTAAGAAAGCCAAGGTTGATTTTAAGAGTAATAAAAAATTAAAAATTAGGGAAGAATTAATTTAAAAAAGTCTTAAGGTTTTTGAATTTTGAAATTATTTCAGATTTGCCTGAACTTATAAAATCATTTTAGCTATTGTTGATTAAAAACTTACTTAAATTTTTACAAGAAATACTTAATTAAAGTACTTAATTATTTACAGTTAATTTTTGATTGAGTAACTAACTTAAAGACAAGTAAATATGATAAAACTTTTTTAATATATCAAAACATTAAATTATACTTAATACAAAATTTATACCTGCTTAATCTTTTTTTAAATCAATTTAAAATTTATATAAATAATAAAGATTTATCAATATTTATTTAAAAAATAAGAATATACTAAAGTATTTTAAATACTTGAGGATAGTCATATAATATTATTTGATTTGATTCAAACTTCCTTTAATTTTTACTATATGATTCCATTAAAGCTAAAGTAAAGAATTTTAAATTTAATTAATGTAGAAACTGTAATAATTTTATTTTTATCAATATGCTGATCTACCTTAATTCAAAATGGTCCAAAATTTATTAAATCTAAATGCAATAATCTATCAGCATCAATTTTTGTTAAAATCTCTATAATTCAAATTTATTAAATAATTAACTCGATACAATTTGAATAAAATATATAGTAATTCTGCTATAAGAAGGACTATAATTATACTATTCTTGTGACATAGAACTTAAAATAAAAAAATTCAGTAAAATATTTAGAAGTTTGATTCTTTTTAGAATTAGAATTTAAAGGTTCAATCACAAAAGTTTCAATTTTTCTTTATCTTTTTGCCAGCATTCTATCGAATATAATTCTTTTTATAATATATATATTATTATTATTTTTGTAATAAAGTTGGTTGAATCTCTTCTATGTTTATGTAGAAGTGTTTTAGTTTATATAGGCCTTTAGGTTCCTCTGCTTTCAAAAAAAGCAAATGAAATATAAAACTTAGTTGTAAATAATTTTCAAGTCCTGAAAATATATATCTGTTAATGACTTTCGAGCAACATTAATAAGTAATATTATTAAAATACATTCACTACATCTGCAAAATTCTAATAGATAAACTTTAAGTTTTTTGGGAATCTTAGAATCTTAAGTCTATTTAATGCATATACACTTTTATTTCAATAATATTGAATATAATTAATTTATTAAGTAAGTCTGCTTAATTTCTGCTTTTATTAAACCTAACTTTCCTCAAATAAATTATTGTAGTCGACTGAACTGCTTCCATTTCTTTAAGTGTATTTACTGGAACACAGATCTAAGCTAACATCATATAAATATCTACTAAGCACCTTCATTTTTTACCTCACGTTTTTATCATCTTTAAACCATAATTACACGTTGCACTGCAATATATAATTATTGTATTTCAAAATAAAAAAAATATGCTTTATAAAATATATTAATAATTTAACAAACACTCTTATCTACCGTTGTTAATGTTATAAACTTCAAACAAGCGATTTAGAGGTTTTAAAGCTAAATTATCTCGGATAATCATGCTTTTCAATCTTATTTCCTTGATGTATTATGGGTTAAGTAATGTTATCATTTCCTCGAAATGTTGGTAGCGAGGAATTTCTACCAAGTTTAATCTTAGTCTTAATATTTTAGTGCTCTCTAGTAAAGTTGAAAATTTAAGCAACTCTTCCTAATGAATTAATTTAAAATAAAACATATATACATTTATAAATTTAATTGGCAAGTCTTTAAAAGTAAGCTTATTAGGAGCTGGAGACATTTATAAAAATATTTTACATTCTAAATTTAATCAAAAATGTTAGAAAAAATGATAACTTAAAATAATTTAAATTGATATATAAATGGATCAAAGATTTTAAAGTCACAAAATAGCCCAGTAAAGTTAATGTCTTTGTATGATTTAATTTGTCTAAAATCAAACATAACTTCCTCAACGTAGTTAAACTTCAATTGTTTTACTTGATTTTAGAAATCCATGAAATCTTAATCTTAAATCATGAATATTTTAATTGATAACTATAATTTATAAATTTACATATATCATGATTTTTACCTTTGGTTTGATACAATACTAATAACACAATTGTGAGAATTTCAAAAAATATCTGCTTTCTACACTATCAAATATAAATAATATATAGAATAAATTAATTGTTTAATAACTATCATTAGCCTGATGCATTTGCAGTTCGATCAAGCTTTTAATGCTAAAAACAACCCATATAAATTTAATCTGTTTTTTCTCAGATAACAGTTCAACTAAAACAATTATATAATTTGTTTAAAATGTAAAAATATATTTAATAAATTTGGTTTATTTCTATTAGTGAATAAATTGCTTGTGTAGTTATTTCTGTCAGAAATATCTCGAGTTTTATCTTTATAAAGTTGCAAGATTTTATACTAAATATCTAAAAGACCTAAGATGCAAATTCATCAGTATATGTCTTATCATTTTATGAATATAAATATAAAAAACTAAAAACTTAATTGAATATTTTATGAGCTTTCATCTTGAAACAGTATGCTCTTATATATCTCAATAAACTACTATATTTAAATTGGCGTTTTTAATTGAACTTTCTTCTTGTAAAAGTGAAATATCTTTGCAATTTTATTGATTAAATTGTAGTTTTTCATTAACCATTATCTTGTTTGCGAATTACCTCTCCATAGTCGTTTCATAGCGCCTATTTAATCACCAGTTTACTCAAAAATATCTCCAAGAATATAAGGTTGCTTGAGCTTTCCTAGAGTGAAGGGGTTTTGGGGTTTTGAATTATTATTAAGAATTTTAGAATCAGAATTAGAAGAAGAAGTTATTAATGAGGCATTTGGATAGTAATCAAGAGGAAGTTCCATTTTTATAATATGTTAAAAATGTAAAGATTATACCAATTAAAAAGTATTTTTTTATAATTTATCGAATGATTTCATCAATGAAGCATTTTTAAAAATATAATGAATTAGGTAAATCAAAATAATATAAAGAATCCCTTAAAAATGTCAAAAAACTTTTAAAAACTGATAATCATTAAGTTAATTCTTAAAATATGATTAAATGCTTGCTCCCCTCAGATTTAAGTCTTTGTAGTTAACTAAAAGATAACTTTAAAAACTAATGATTGAGATACATAAATAGAAATTATTTTATAATAAATATTATAATACAACATTCTTGCTCTTTCAAGTAATGCTTCGACTGCTTCATTTTACATTATTTCCGGTTATTGTAGAAATTAGTATTTAATTGAAATATGGATTTTATAATTGAAATACTTGAGAAAGCGAGATATAAGAAATTTAGTTTGAAACTTATATAAATATTTTGAAGTTCCTCTTGTTAGTGAAAAATTAATACAGTACCTATATTTAGCCTTAATATAGATGTCTAATAAATTGAATATAAGTAAGAATGAATAAAATGAATTAATTTAGGAAAATGTATCAAAGCGATTAATTTTTTATTCTAATTTCCAAAGTCAAATTTATTTCTCCAATACTCTCTTAAAAATACCAATTCTTTTAGATTATTCAAATCAAATTTTATTATAAAATATTTTTTGGAATCAGTAAGTGTAGGCTACATAATAAATATATTTTATTGATAATTTTTGGTTTAATTAAGGTTTCTGATATAAATAAAAATAAATGGTAGTTTTCAATAAATGTAAAAATATTTAATAAAAATTAACTGAACAATACGGAAATTTAAGTACCATTTTAAATTAGAATTTTTATATACCTTTTATAAATAAAATTAACTTCTTTAATTTACTTATTGTCTTTAAAATTTTATATCTTTTTATTTATAATATTATTAAAATGCATAAATATTTTTTATAGTTATAATTAGTTTTTTTGTTATGTATCAAATTTAAAGTGTAAGCAGAATCAATTGTGTAAATGTAGTTAATATTACTTCTTATTAATGACCTTAATAATTATTGTTTTCCCCCTCTTCATTTTGCTACCTAAAAAATCTTGACATTTGTAAATTTTATAGTCCATTTCTAGGTTTTTAGTCATCATAATCCAAGTGAAGAACTTCCAGGTTTGCCATTTATTTGAAATAATCACCAATCTTGCCTGTGTCATCGTAATGAGATGATTAATTCAAATTAAAAAAATTATTAATATATTATAAAGTGATCTCATATGTATCTTAAGTATCTTTTTTTTTAAATATTTTTAATAGTAAATTAAAATTGGAATAACAAAACTATTTATATTTATATTTATATTAAAGAATCAAGTAAATAAATTACATTAAAAATATATATATATATATATATAATGAATTATATATATATATATATCTTTAGATTAATGAACTTTTTAGTTATAAAGTCGTTGACAAATATTTTTACTTTTATGCTTTTAAACGATCTGAAAAATTCAAGCACATCAAGCTCCTTTAATGCACTTGGATTTAATTGTGATATCAACGTATAAGCTTTAAAGGGACTGAAAAATTTGAGAAAGTGGGATTTGTAGATTAAAAATTATCAATATTAATGTTATAATATTTTCAATTATTTAAATAAGGAAAATAGTTGACAAAATAAATATAATTTATCAAACATACAATGAATCATTCTTATCCCCAAAAATTATTTAATCAATTTGAAATAACTTAAAATTGTTTCTATAATAGATTATTATAACAAATCCCTCATTAAGCTTTATTGTTGAAATACATTTGAAATGGAAATTTTAGATAAATCATTTTAATCATTTTAAATTATTAATTATAACTGCCTCTTATTAGGAGTGCTCTTAATCGTAATTTGATTATTAGTAATTATGATCCAAATATAATTATAAAATTAATTAAATAATAATAATATATAAAATTGTGCAGTGTGCAGACTGTGCAAATATATATTTACCCAACAAGGGTCGGCTGTGTGCAAAACTATTTATTATTAATTAATTAAATAATATATATAGCATTTGAAATTATCATTTTAGATCGTGCTCCTCAGCATCTGTGTCTCTCGTGGTAGTCCTCTTCGAGTTGTGATCGTCTTCTGTTGCATCTTGTTTGTCCTCGCTCCAAATGGTCTCCTCCTCAGATCTGTCCTAGAGATAGTTTGCCAACTCTACTGCATTGAAAGGGAACTTTAGCTTACCTGATTTGCCTTCTACCTTCGGTGACACTATTACGCATCTCCTCTCGAAGCAATCCTTCTCCTTTACCGACATCTTGGTCCAGGGTAGGTCATTGGTTGTAATGATTGTGTAGCAGTCTTTGAAAAGTAGATTTGTCTCCCCGAACTACACATCAACCGCGTAGCCTTTGGCGCGTAGTTTTAAAATGAAGAAGCTCTTTTCATTCCAATATTTATTTTCTAGACATTTTCAAATGCTATTTATATTATTTAATTAATTAATAATAAATAGTTTTGCACACAGCCGACCCTTGTTGGGTAAATATATATTTGCACAGTCTGCACACTGCACATTATAATTATTATATTTAATTAATTATTTATTTTGGTCATAATTACTAATAATCAAATTACGATTAAGAGCACTCCTAATAAGAGGCAGTTATAATTAATAATTTAAAATGATTAAAATGATTTATCTAAAATTTCCATTTCAAATGTATTTCAACAATATCTAATAAATCAAATAATTATAATATTATCTATTAAATGATGAGGAGTCTGTTTTTCATTTCTGTAATTGGGAATTTTAATGTTATAATATATTTTTAAATAAAATCCCAAAAACCAATAAAAAATTATTAAATTATTAATAATTAAGATATATCAAAATTGACTTTTTATATTTAAAATAGATTATAGATTAAAGTGAATAAAGTGATTTAGGAGAGTCGATAAATTTAAAATGAAGATTTTATTGAAAAAAAGCATTAGTATAGTACAAGTAGTTTCTTAATATAGAGATCATCTTCATCATCATCGTTTTATAGAACTTTTCTTATTATTATCAAATCTTTGAAAAATATTCGCGTTCTGTACCTGCTATTGAAATGGTCAAAGTCCCCTAGGTCAGAGGTGCTACTGTTGAAGACTCAGCCACTTCTCGCTTTGACACTGCTATATTAGGATTCTTGTTGAAAGGAGGAGACTCCATTTTAATTGCTGAAGCTGAAATAGCAATGATTTTAGAAAGTTAATTAAATTTAATGATTTTTATTAAAACTTTTTAAGTTTTAATGCTTAACTATATTTGATTAAACTAAAAGCTTTAATTTATAGAGAAATTCTATTAGAGATGTTTTAATTAATTTAAGATGATATTTATTAATTAAAACTCAAAATCATTATTTAATTAACTTTCTAAAATCATTGCTATTTCAGCTTCAGCAATTAAAATGGAGTCTCCTCCTTTCAACAAGAATCCTAATATAGCAGTGTCAAAGCGAGAAGTGGCTGAGTCTTCAACAGTAGCACCTCTGACCTAGGGGACTTTGACCATTTCAATAGCAGGTACAGAACGCGAATATTTTTCAAAGATTTGATAATAATAAGAAAAGTTCTATAAAACGATGATGATGAAGATGATCTCTATATTAAGAAACTACTTGTACTATACTAATGCTTTTTTTCAATAAAATCTTCATTTTAAATTTATCGACTCTCTTAAATCACTTTATTCACTTTTATTAACATTATTTGGAAATTTTTTCAGGTTGTATGTATTTTACTTTAAATAAAAAAATAAAAACTAAATAAAGATAATTTATATCAAATATACATGTGTAACGCAATACATTTAAATAATTAAAATTAAAAAAAATGGAGGTTTAAATCTATATAGGAAGATCCTTCAAATATTTAAGGGATACAGCTGATAACTTGAATTCTTAAATTTATTTGGCTCTCAGTTTCATCAACTTTTCAAGTATAATAAATTTCATAATAATATTGCAAAGTATGAATAATTTGAGAATTAGAATTCAGTTTAAATTAATTAATTAAGATAACTATGTAAGCAGCTAACTTAATTCAAACGTAGGGGGGGGGAGGAAATTCCCTGGCAAGTGGGAAGTTTCCTGGCAAGTAAATTTTACATATTATAATTTCATGAATTTTTAATTAAAAATATTTATCATTTATTTTTAACTTAAATAATGTTTACGAGGTATATCATAAATCAGCTACCATCATACAAAAAGGAAATGTAAATGTTTAGTTAATTACTCTGAATAAATATTAATAGAAATCAATTAAAAAAGTCATTTTACCAAAATCTATATGTATTTATATAAAAAAATTGATAATTAAAGTGATTTAATTTTTTAAATTTCATGAAATATAGACTAATGTAAATCTTATTCTCAAGTAAATTAAATAACTAAAAGTTGTTACTTAGAGCTAGAAATAATAAATATTGTAAAAGAAATTTAAAGAAAAAAATTAAAATTTACTTGCCAGGAAACTTCCCTAAAAATTTCTTTTTATCATAAGACTGGGCAGGAAACTTCCTCCCCCAACGTAGATATTTTATGTTTGCTCAATAAAAATTAAATTATAAACTTTACAATCAAAACCCCTTAGTGAGGTTTATAAATGCTTTGATTTGTAGTGTATAGTTGGGGTCTTATTGGGGTTAGTAGAGAAATTAGGTCAAATTGCAAAATGAGAAATAGAAATTAGCGAAATTTAGGTTCTATTTATGATGAGTAATATTTTGATTTACTGCTTATGCTTAGGTATGGTACGAGTATTGCTAAAATAGATAAAAATAGGAAATTGTAGAAATTAATCAAAATTATGTTATAATTAATTAATTTTAACCAACTTTACTTTTCATTTGTATTCGAACACTTATACATCATGATTAAAGAATTTCTCAAATTTCAACTTGAATTGCTGATTTTAAAGCAGGATCTTCCAATTTTTCATCTGATTCACTAGTTTAGTTACCAATAGTCAATTTTACTGTCCAACTTCCAAAATGATTGGCAATCATAGGTATCTATGATCAAATTCTCATGATTCAGAGTGGAGATTCAAGATTTTGTCAATAACTCGTTGCTTGATGAGTGTTTCGTCAAATTTGAGACCCTATCGTATTCTCCATGTTTTAAAACCCAGCTCAGCAACTTTCAAGTCCTGCTCGACTGTTTGAGCACCAAATTCGACACCTTTAGTGGAGGAGGAGACAAAATGACGATTTGAATGAGCGAAAATGAGAGAGGTTTTTGGATTTTTGGTTTGATTAGTTAAAATTAAAACTTAAAAGTGTGATATGTAATAAGGGGGCTTTTAATCAATAAATTTGACGATTCAAGTGCTGTCTATGGTTGTATTGGTCAGTTCTATTGCTCCAGCTCCTCAACTCATCATCACTCAGCTCAACTTCACACAAATCCATGCTTGATGGTACTGCACCACTGCTTCACGCTGAAAGCCCAGAGCTTGTTGACGTCTGTCTAGGTCATGGCCTTCAGAATATGCGAAAGCCGCTTCACCAGGTGGATCCTATGAAAAGTTAGGTATAGTATGCTTACTTGCTGTCAGCTTGCTCTTATCGGAGGTGCCTCTTGATGTAGGAGAACAACTGCTCGATGGGGTTAAGCCAGGGTGAGTATTCAGCGTTGAAAAGGACAGTGACCTTGAACTTCCTAGCAGTCTCCAGCACCTCTGAATACTCGTGAATGACCGCGTTGTCCATGAGCAGCACGATCTTCTTCTGGGCGAGATCCTTGTCTGTGCGCAGCTGGCGCAGGGTGTGATAGAGGAAGTTCTAAAACAGCACAGCATCGAAGGCCCCCTCAATGATTTGGCTAGAGATCAGCTGGTCCTTGGTGATAGCTGCCACAAAGCTCATCGAAAATTGCTATCTCTTAGTGGATTCCTTGGTGATTGAGAGATTTCGAGCCAAGACCCCGTAAGACCCTAACCGCTGGTTGACTTGTTGTTTCGCGATTGCGATGGGAGTATAGGTGAATGATGGTAAGGCCTCAACTGCATCGACTACAGCTTGGGTTGCTTGATTACTGCCCTTAATGGACTTAGGGAACTTAGAATCATCTATAGAAGTGTCAAAATCCATAGAATTCGCTTACCTTCCTGTCGGTTCTTTGTGATTTAGCTGCTGCTTTGAGGCCTGCTGGACAGCTGCAAGCGTCGGGGAGTGATGCATGCCATATTTTCGTTGCCATTCGCGCTCAATACCTCGCTGCCCTTGCGTTGAGTTGATTATAGTCTGAGACTGGCCAGGTTCTGGACCAATGGAGTGAGAACAGAAGCATATTTGAGAGGGGTTTATGGTTAGCTGCTGATTTCTTGGAGGAGCTCTATATTCTGATCGCGCTGAAGCGCTT
>ARYC01010633.1:0-17341 GCA_000711775.1 Oxytricha trifallax
AAGAGGAGAAGAAAGAGAAGCCAAACCCCTTTATGGGTTAGTTTAATATGTGAACTTATTCATTCATTAAAATCTAAAACTTATTTATAAACATTTATTCTTCCCTATCTCGCACAGACTGTTGTCTTATCTACGCTCACTCTCTTACAGCTGCTTTGAATTAAGTCTACTGTATCGATGGGCAAGTCATGCATAAGATGATACAGCAGCTTCTTGTAGTGAGTCTTGATTTAACTCCAGTAGAATTCAATTCCATGAAATTATGGGCTATAAGGAACGTTGTATACAGGAGTTATGTTTAGCTCTTCATAAGCTTTCTTAGACTCCTTAGTCTTATGAACTGAGAGGTTATCAACAGACAGGATAATCTCTTGGTTACTATACTTCTCTCTAAGCTTATGTAGGAACTCTATATACTACTCTCGCTTAATAGAGCGAGGGTGAATAACATAACTCTCTAAGCCTGAATCTTCACTTATACCAGCTAAAATTGCATGGGTGACTACCTCTACTTTTTAATCATAGACTTCTATATTATCATACTTCTTATACCAAGACTTATTAATAAAGGTGTTAAAAGTGAATACAGCTTCATCAGCGTGTATGAACTTGATGTTATTAGTAATAGCTCTCTGCATTTAATCATATATATAGTTTAAATTATTACTATAAAATGGCACTGTAAAATCAATCACTCTCTTCACTCTATTGACAGTCTTGAAAGTAATACCATTTCTTCTATAAATATTGGCTATAGTCTAAGGAGAGAAAAGCATGTCAGGAAACCTGCGATGAAACATCACAGCTCGCTAGTCTAATGGAAAGTGTGCCCAATAATTCAAAGTCTTAGAGTCGCAGAGGAAGTCAATATGAGCCTGAGAGAACTTTTATTTTCTTGCAGGATGCGTTCAACAACCAGAATTAAAATGCTAAACAGCTAGCAAGCAGTGATACCTAACAGTTGAGGCACTCTTGCGTAATAACTTTGCTATTGCTGCTTAATTTAGTACAGGTTTGGCTTAGTCTATATTAATACTTGTTCCATACCTAAGCTTAAGCAGTAAATCTAAATATTACTCATCATAAATAGACCCTAAATTTCGCTAATTTCTATTTCTCATTTTGCAAATTGGCCCTAATTTCTCTACTAACCCCAATAAGACCCCAACTATACCCTACAAATCAAAGCACTTATAAACCTCACTAAGGGGTTTTGGGGTTTTGATTGCTATATTAAGAATAAAATAAATTAATATTTTACTTATTATATAATTCCTTGCTTCATAGTATCAGTCTCCCTTCCTTTTTGTATTACAAAGCCTTCGTTTAGGCTCTGATTGATTTTCTAGTTCACTACTTATAAAACAGTTTTTTATTTATTTAACATTTTCCCATCAAATCAGGTGGGACTTATATGGTTTTGTTGAAGTTGCATTCTGCTATACACTTATCCACATCTGTTTCCTCACAGAAGTTCACTTTCTCTTATTCATCCATCATCATTCCTTTAGGCTTCCTTTTATTTCTTGGCTTGCTCTTTTGCAGCGAAATTGTTCGCTGTAGTATTTTATAATTTATTCTTTCGTGTGTTCACCTGCCCTCTCATCATTAACAGTAAGTCTCTTTGTTGGCCAGGCTTGCTTTTGATCTGGTTAATCTTTTCACAATGTAGAGGAATCCTTTTGCGTCGTTCCTATCTAGGCATTATTCTAAGTCTCTCATTCATGAAATAATAAATTAAATCAAATGGATTAAAAATTTCTGAATAAATTTAAAATTAAATTAATAATAAATAAATTATAGTAGGAATAGTAATAGCAAAGTAAATCTACAAAAATCATTTCATCATCTTCTTTTTCCTCATCTTCATCTTCTTCATAAAAGTTGAATGATACAAGGCTATCTGATAAGACATTTCTTTTTTTTCTATCAAAATTTAACAATTTCTTATTTTTCAAACAATTTATCATAATTGCTTCTCGCAACTTTGTTTATGTATCTTGTATAAGTTTAATGAGGCTTTCCCGTTACTTATTAATGCTCTTTGAAGTAGTTGTTGGTACCAATTCCTTCACTTTTTTTATCTTTCTATTTTGTCATCAAATCATTGTTGTATCGGTTTATTTAGGTCCTCCTCTGTCATTCCCCTTCCTTCTTCTCCAAATGTTTCCTGGCATTGCTTTCTTGCATCCAAAATTCTGTTTGTCTTTTCTTTATCAGATAATTTATGGTTACTTTCTAAGTACTTTATTCTTAGCTTAGCTTACATATGTTTGTAATTTGATTGGTTCAACTAGCTAGTCCCCCCAGAAGACAGTTCCTTTGTGTAAGAATATATTATCCAATTAATTTCTTCTCGTATGAGTAGCCACTCCTTCTAGGATTAATTCTTTGAGGTTTTCCTTGTTCAATCTTTTGCCCAATTCTGTGATATAGAAATTGTAATCCCCCATAACTATTTCCCTTTATTTTTGACATTTTTGCCTTAATGATATAATAATTTAATCATGAAAATTAGCTTATTTTGTAACTCCTTGACTTCATCATTCCAATTAAGTGGAATATATACTGTAATTTTATTATGTAGTAGGAAGCTTTGCATGTTCAGGATAGTCCATGTTAACAGTATAATTACTTACAATTGTCAGTGAGCGATTGATTAATCAACAATTTTAATATATAATATTTTAGCTTCATGCATATAAAAAACCTATTATGCTTGAGTAAGCTTGCGAATAATTTATAATTCCCGTATATATGAACTTATATTTTTATTAAAATTTATCTCATCTTAAATATAGCATTTGAATAAATTACTAAATAATAAACAGACCAATAAATATTGCCAAAAGATAAGAAATAACAATTGGATTAATAATTTAAACACAAGAAAATAAGTTTTCTAAGAAACTAAGTTCATTTATTATATAAGCTTACACAAAATTAATATTTCTTGAATTGCCACGCTATAATAATCTTTTATTTATGATTATTAATTTATAATTTGCCTAATTTTGAATATTTATTAAGAATATTGTTCAATGTTTCTATTTGTCACTGTTTATATTGCTAGTACACATCCATTCCTTGCTAGGGGCGTTTAGGCAATATTTTTGCTGTTTATTCCGATTAATCTTTGAGGTCTAGTCTCCACAAGACTTATATAATCTAGGTTAATTTTCTCAATTTCTCTCATTAAATGGTCTTATTTCAACTTTGAACTCATACCCTTGGCATTTTGTAGGCAAATATTTAATTCTATAGTCCTGGATTTCATTTGTCTCATGCTGCGTATTTCTAATTTTTTCCTTTTTTAACTCTGTTTCACTGTAAACCTTTCATTTCGCTTACCAGTCCTTCAGTTACTCTCCCTGGCTAGTAGAAGTTAAGCAATCGGCGATTGTCAACCTTGATCCTAGATCTGTCCAAGTCGAAGATTTTCTGTTGTAGTTTTGAACATTCAGGTTTTAAAATGCAGAATTTGGTGAATTCGTTCTCGAATTTTAAAAATTTTCCTCCAATGTTTGCTGTGAACTTCCACAATCTTCTTGGTCTCGTTTTACTTAAATAAACTAGCAACTTTCTTCTCCATTGACCAGTAATCTCTCTTTCTCCTGCCTTCTTTAAAATAGTTATTTTTTAATATAATTAATTTCCAATAATTTTGAATATTCAGGAGGATATATAAACATTCTATCATAATAATCAATTATAAAGCATATAGAATAATAATTGTTAGCATTGTCAGAATATATTATTAAATATTAAATTTAGAAGATGTAACATATCGTGATGAAGAATGCTTACATAGAGGGAAGACAAAGTTGTTTAAACAATAATTCAAGATACTGACACCATCATTAGAAATACTAACAAATTTCTTTGATAAAATATATAAAAGTATGAAATGAATGGGGATAGGGTGGTTGCTATTTTAAATTCAAATTATAATTAATTTAATATTTTTATTATTATAAACAGATTTGGTAGCTTTAAGTTTAATACATTATATATATATATATATATATATAGGGGGGCCTTCAATAATTAAAAAGCTACCAAATTTAATCAGTGATTTGAGTTAAAATTTATTCCTAATTAAAGGCTATTATTAACAGCTATAAATGGCGACCCCCCTTAGACAGTAATCTAATCCAGGATGATAAGAAATACACGACCAATACTCATGGCTTCCAGTAGTGACAACATTGGCACAGTAATATCAGCAGGGACCGCAATAGGCATGGAAGTAGGGGAAGAGTACAGTGGAGACTTAGACGTATGAACCTTCGATTATCACACCGTTGCAAGCATCAACATCGCATGGCTTCCATAGAGCACCAGTGGTTTTGTAGAGCACAATGATAAAGAGACCATCTCTTGCAAGACCGACAATGCTTGTGATCCTTTAGGCTGTTGGAAGATTGGTGTTAGCGTATGTCAAGTAGTCCCTGGTGCATTAGGTGTTGGAAGAGGATGATGTAGCAACTCCATTTGCGCTGAGACTGTTAGTATAAGCGCAGGGACTGAATGAGCAGTAGTGATAGAAAGTCTTATCTTAGCTGCTTCCTAAACATTGATCAACTTCAACTCTCTTGGTATCTGAGGCTGCTCCCATTGGTGGGAAGATGTCGAATAAGTGCTCTGAAGTACCAGAGTGGATGGGAACCCCATTGGTTTAAAAGCCAACGAGCGCAGAGCGCACTGTAAACTACATTAAGATTCCTCTTCTCCCCTATTAGTAAGAGCACTCCATCTTTATTGATCTCTTTGGCATAGTTGAGGAATCCGCAATAGCGACCAGCACAGCAAGATAGAGGAAAAGGCTCTGGGCAGAGAGGAAAAGGCTATTAGGCTTGGGAGATTTGCAAGTAATAGTCACTGTATCACCACCCTCATCGTTACCAATACCAAGGAAATGTGCCCCAAAGTGCTCGCTCAATGCCATAGGGTGGTCCGGAAAATAAAGATGCTTAGATATCTCGGCCCCTGGAGTAGATGTCTGAGTCGGAGACTCCATTTCCGTAAATCAAAACATGGAGAATCACGTGGTGCTCTTGGCCATCCACCCAGTCGAGCTTTCGCCCCTTACTTCGTTTGCAATACTGATTTCGAAAAAATCCTAGATTCCCTATGTTGACGAGAGTGAACTCAAGGACGACATTCATTGCGGTACTTAAGATGGTCCACTACTTGACTATTTCAACAAAGATAGCGTTGGGGTTTCATTGAAAATCGATGCTGCAGTCACAAACTTTGAGCTTTTGCACAACAAATCCAGCATTTGACTACACATTGAACAGAGAAGCAACACTCAGCATCTATCAAGAATTGACTCAGACAGGCAAATACAGAATATTGAAGTAATCAGGCGACTCTAATGGCGTCTTCCCTACTTTAGGAACTCAAATCTGGATCAGAGAGCTTAATCTTAAGCCCATCGTTGCATGGAAAGCATGGTCAGTTGGCGACTAAACATCAGGATACTTGACTGAACACTAGGCCGACAATTTCAATTTTGCCACAATTCATGGTGCTGGTCAAATGGCCCCACAATGGAAGAGAAAGGAGACCTCCCATGTTATCTTCACAGTCCTTGCAGCTGGACACCTTTGAAGTATTATCGCAAACAATCAGATACTAAAATCATCTATCTATTTCAATTTAATCAATTTAAGTCTTCTCCCTATTCTTCAAATTCTTTTATATAACTGAACATTTATTAAATTAACAACATTATTACAGCAAATCTAATTAACTTACAATATAAAATTAATAATAATAAGTTAAAAGTTTGAAAAGCTTAATAATATGTCGTGAAAATCGTTTAATTAAGAAGGTTCTAGTCAAAGGCCACCAATATGATCAATATTGTAATATTCATTGAGCAAGCCAGACATCACATCTAAGTGTAAAAAGCTGCAGAACACATGAATCTGAGTTCATTTTTCAAATTTTGATACTTCAGCACGTCATCAAACAATTTCCTGATGAGATACTATGGACAAGGTAACCATCCTTAATTTAAGCTTTTTGTAATAATCAAAATTATCATAAAGGTCTTAATAAGTGGCTCAATCTACCCCTAAGGTATCAACATTTGTTCAGAACCAACTAAATATAATAGAAGTACAATGTTTATTTAATATGATCAAGGACTATTATCTAAAAACAGTCAACTGTTAACATTTTAGCTTTATAAGCAATAAAAATTGCTTCATGACAGTTGATATCTATTACTATGGGGATACTAATATTAAAAATTTATAACTTGTTTATGTTTTACAGTGTCTTCGCATGTTTTATTAGCTGACTCATTAAATCATTAAAAGAACATCGATAACCTTAAAGTTAAGAAAGTAATTCTGCTTTTCAAGAATGTCCTTTTATACACTTTAATTGGCAATGAATAAATCCTTTTATTATTTGATCATAAATAAAACCCCATTGAATGAATTGAAAAAGGTGACAAAAAGGTGACAAAAGGTAACATTGAATCTTTAAAAATTAATAAATAGCACAATTAATGATAGATGTTTATTATAATTATAGTAAGTTCACAATTAAACTCCAACAATTAATAATGAAAATAGACACTCTCAATCCAACCGAAACTAATCAACCCTGCTATGTCAATGAACGAGAGTGAATCAGAGCATTATGCCTCACAGCTCTAGATGGCGACCTCCGTTAGACAGTGATCTGATTCAGGATGATTAGAAGTACATGACTACTACTAATGGCTTCCAGTAATGAGAACAATGAGCCAAAACAACCAGCGGGGAGCCCTCTAGGCATGGAAGCAGGGGAAGAGGACAGTGGAGACAAAGATGCCTGTACCTTCGATAATCACACCGTTGCAAGCATCAACATCGCATGGCTGCCATAGAGCATCAGGGGTTTTGTAGGGTTAACAGTCATGTGACTCTTTCTGATGATGTCTACTATGCTCGAAAGGCTTTGAGGAGCTGGAAGGTGAGTATTTGCGTTGTTCATCTGATTCCTTATAGCATTGCAAGTGAGATGGGCATGATATTGCGAACACGTTTGAGCTGAATCTACTCGTATTTAGCACAAAGATTGCATGAGTAAGAGAGATGGAAGGCCTTGTACAGCCTGAAACCCGAGGATAACTAAGCATTGACACTCCTGACATCTGAGCATGTTGCCTTTAGTGCGAAGATGTGACATTGCAGCTCTGAAGCACGAGAGTGGAAGGGATCCTCATTTGAGGAGATGCTAAAGGGCTTACAGCTAGTAGGATAGTGCTTCAGGGATCCTTAGCCCAGCTTACGTCAAGAGGTACATCTCCTTCGAAAGTCTATTCAACCTAATAGGAAAGCACTAAGGCTGATCTACTGTATCAGGGAGGAAATCAGATAACCACCAGAAGAAAGCGGCAAAGAGCTATAGGAAAGCATCTGCATGCAAGAAGCGCGTGACTGTAGCCCGAGATTCAACTCAAAGAGATGAGTAAGGCGACTGGTTGAAAGGCTATGGTATAGCATGAGAAACAAAGATGCTCGTGTATCTCGGCCCCTGGGATAGATGTCTTGGTCGGAGACTCCATCTCCCTGCGTCTTTGCATGGTGAATCGCGTGGTAGCACTGGCCACCCCCCATTCGAAGGTTCGCCCCTTACTTCGTCGGCAAAACCGAAAGTCCACAAATGCCTGAGTTCCCAATGTAAGTATTTTGACCATTTTCTGAGGTAGCCCATTAAACCCCTGCTGTAGGCTAGAGAGCAGATAGAGAACGGCAAACTGATGCTGAGGCTCTGCTATTCCACCCCGCTGACAAAGCAAAGGAGTCCCTAGTAGCTTCATCATTAAGCATCCCCTTTTGAGCAGCTGCCTATCTTCAACATTTGGACAAAAGTGTCAACATTCTGACATCGAGATCCGTAAGTGTAGAATGTGGTACATGTTGAAGAGCAACGATCAGGAGCGAAGACCCCTAACTGAAAATGCCAGGCAAACAATAGGGAATGAAAGCTTGGCCGTAAACCGCATGAGGGCTTGCAGTCTAAGCAGGGCAACTATAGCACTAGCAGGAATAACATGACATCTCTTTTGCCAATACTCTCAATGCCTCCACTCTTAGGTATCCTGCTATCCTCATAGAGTTCGCATGCTAAATTGCCTAATATAGTAATTAAGCTTGTGTATAAATAGATTATCTCTCCTATATATATTTAGCCAATGGGTTTTGTTTTTGTATTTGATTTTCTTTTTCACTAATTTTAACATACTTTTATATAATAATTTTTATAATATCTTCCAACTGAATATAATATACATGAGATAACAGTATTCTCAAACAATGCATTTATATCAATGACTTATGTCCTTCTAACATAGTATCTCAATGTGTCCTCACCCAGTTTTGAATGATTCTATCTTTACTCATATTATAATCTTAAAGAACATGAAAGCATATTAAATGTTTGATTTATGATACCATAATTCCTCGGACGCAATTTTAAAAGGGAAATAAACACATTAATTACTTTTAACATTAATTAAAGTCAAATAATTACATATTATTCAAAGTGTTCTAAAATATTTATTATGAATAATTAAATAAACAAGAATACATATAAAGCTTGTTCATAAATTTATTGTTAAAATAATATTCAATCTATGATATCTATGAAAAGACAATAAATTATATGAAAATAAGCAAAAGCATATATAAAAGAATAAGGAAGAGAACATATTTGAAGCAAATAATAAAGTTATTTGTAGGTATAAGTCGAAAATTTTAATAAAAAGTAGATATTTAAATATAAATAAGGATATAAGTAAAAAATATAATTTAAAATATTCAGGTATAAGATAAATAAAAAAAAGACTAAAGATTAATAATTAATTAATAAAAAAAAAGAAAAAAGATATAAAAATTACAATATAATAAGGTTATTTATCGAAAAAGAAATTTAAAAAAATAAAAAAAAGATAAATAAAAAATATCTTAAAAAAATAAAAATAAAAAAAACAATGAAAATGGAAAAGTTGTACACTGCGTGTCGTATTCGAAAATAATATTTAGAATCAAATTATCACAATTCATGGCGGTCAGACAGCTACTTCAAAATTCCCTCTTGTAATAAAAATTTCATGGTTATTATTTAATTATTTGTTATAATTTTTAATCAGTCTTTTCTTATTTATTTATAAGTTGAATTTAATTACTATCAAATTCAACAATATGAGATTATGATCCTTTCAAATTATTGAATACTTTATATTATTGCCGATAATCACACTTTATTCAAAAATAGAAGGTGCCTGACAAAATTAAGTGAGAATCTTAATTCTACCTTAGTTTTTTGGTCTATGACACAGTGATACTATCTACATTTAGTCTATCTGTATATTTTGATTGTTTCCTATTCCAGCTTCCATCACCATCAATTCCTAACTTGCGAAGATAAGTGGCATCCACTTTTTTGATATTGTGTCTCAAAAGAGTTTACCAATCACTTAATTACTAATGACTCCTGTTTTTCTCTTCTATTGTGAGGCGTGTAGTCTCGACGCAACATTAGGCGCCTTCGTCCAAAGTTGTACTTAAGCCGTTATACAAGCTGCCCGATTTAAAGTATAGCAATATGTGCTAGCTCGAAGAACATTAGAGGCAATAGGTAGGTATTCAAGTTCACCACGAGGAGGTGAGTGGATGAGCCCATTTATGATTATGGTTTATATGCCTATATTAATTTTTAATTTTTTCTTTATCCTAACATTCTATTTTAAACTGCTTACTGTTTATGTAATGATTCTTATTACAATTTGTTTTACTAACAATAATATATCAATTTATTATATTTCGTGTAGAATGATCTTTCATTTTATTTTATGTATATAATCTTTACGTTGTTCTATTATTCATATTCTTTTTATTTTAATAAGCAATAATTTTTATGAATCATTCTATATTTTAAGCATTATTTTTTAACCAACTCTCTTATAATAAAATATTTTATTAGTCTTATCAATATTTTACTATTATTCAATTCTTATTTATGATTTTACAACTTTATTAATTCCAAATATTAGTCATCTAAATGAGATTTTTTATCATTTTTACCTTAAATATATTTTTATATAATAACGGATAAAGCATTATAATATTTATATACTTAGGTAGTTATTCCATTTAATTTAGTCTCTTCACTTTTAGGCGGTACTTTATACTCTCTAATATAGTTATAAATCCCTAATGATAGACCTTAACCTAATAGCTTAGATCTAAGTTATCATTTTCAGTTATAAATAGTAAATTATTCGTATATCAAGAAGATGTGCCAACTGTAATACCAACTAAGGAGTTATAATCACGGGAGTAGTAACACCAGGAGTAAAGATAAGTACTAATGTTACAATTTCAACTGCTGTAATTAAACTAACAATAATAACTACATAGCTTTATAACTAATCATGATTTATAAAAAATTGTCTATACTTAATTTAATTATTAATTTAAAGTCTTATCTAAATAATATCTAAAATGTCCAAGTAAGTTCCATTACAAAAACTTTAAGATTATGTTAGCATTCTTCGTAATGGCCCATAGCATAATAATAAAAGAAGCAAGCCATTGTTCACTTAGGAGGCCATAGCTAAGGCGCTTAAAGTGTCTGTAAAGTTTGTAAAGGATGCACTTAATTATTAAAGAAATCTCAAACCTATTGGAGGCATTTAGACTTAGAATTCTAAGAGAGGTCTCACTAATAAACACATACAATTTCTCACCAGCGATTAAGCTCTTGCATCTTGGAAAGGGTACTCTTTATTAACGAGGTGTAAATTATTCCATAGGTAGTTCCCTGAAGCTAGACTAACTCAGTCATAACTCTAGTACTTGTACAAAAGATTTAAAATTAAATACAAAGTCATGAAGACAACCTATAACCTGACTCCTGCAAAACTTAGCCAAATTAAATCAATTAGGATTGAAAGATTTTCAAAGTTACTCGAATGCTTAGAATAAGGAAAAAATATTGTGTATATTGACGAGGTTATCTTTAAGCCATATAAAGTAGAGTAGAGATCATGGGGTAAGCCTGGCTAGAATTAGTTATTGTGTAAAGAAGGATTAAAGCTAAGCACTATAGCTGAGGCAGTAGCAATAAGAATGGAATGTGGTCTTGAAGGGTATCAAGTAAAGTTAAAGTCAATGAAGATGGTCGATTCTAAAACTATGGTTGAGTATCTTGGGGCATTTATCAAGAGAAGTAACATAGTAATATTTTGGGACAACCTTTGGTCACACCATAGCATAATTGGTTAAGACCAAATTAAGGCCAAGAAGTGGAGTTGTTTATTCAATGCTCCATACTCGTCGGATTTTCACTCCATTGAGGAAGTGTTCTCGTAGGTTAAAAAGTCATAAAAAATAAAGCTTATAGAACATGACTTTAAATTAAGCGACCTATAGCATCAAGCCATAATAAAAGAGTCAATCGAAGGCATAAAACCAGAAATGGTTCGAAATGTAATTTAAAGATGAATAAAGAAAATGAAACATTATATTAGTTAAGCCTAACATCACTCAAACTGACTCCTATTTTATTTCCTAAGCTATAGTCATTCCATGAGTTCATCCTAAGGCTTTCGTTTGCTGTTTGAGTCCTATATCATATTTTACAAAAGGGAGTACGAGCTATAGGGTAAATTAATTGCCTTGTGCCTTTTGTTTAAACTCAGGAAAAGGGTCTGAAATTTCACGATTGCTTCGTTTATATTTATGCTATCGAGGCTTTGATTTATCTTTTAGTAGTGACAAGGCTTTGCCTTTTGACTCTATATTTATGATAATTATTTAAAGTATTGTACTTGAAAAATATGGCTCTGACTATAGGAGATTGAAGTCATCCTCTCTTATGTATATTTTCTCTTTCTCTTACTCCAAACTTTCACTTTTGTTCCGAGTTGTGTTTGCATGCTTTACGAGTGTCAATACATAGTTTGGCCATAGGGTCGCAAGAACCCCATAGAAATACCTTCTCTCTGGATTACTTAATAATCGGGGTAGTAATTCATGAATTTCATAATCCCTGGATCATCCTTAACCTAGTCGAATATATTTTTGACAGAAAGTTCTTCATAGTATGGAACGTTGAAAAGCATAACATCGCTAGTCTTTAGGAAGTCTTTGCGGCCTGCAAGAAAGTCTTTTATGAATCTCATGGTGATATGATCGTCATGCGGCAAAAAGAAACCCTCTATTGTTGGTAAATAAACTTATCTTACTGCTAAATTTAAGGAATTTTATACAATCACTTTTTGATATAAATTTTCTTTCCAATTCTCTGGCGTCATGTCCTTAAACTGGCTAGCTTTCAATAACTCGTGCTATAAATGAAAGAATTATAGATCTCAATAAAAACAAATTTAAAATTCTGTTCTAAAAATTTGGATTCATGAGTAGAATCTTAAATTTTACTATATAATTCATTCAAGGTTCTAGTATAATCAAAACCCCAAAACCCCTTAGTGAGGTTTATAAGTGCTTTGATTTGTAGGGTATAGTTGGGGTCTTATTGGGGTTAGTAGAGAAATTATGCCAATTTGCAAAATGAGAAATAGAAATTAGCGAAATTTAGGGTCTATTTATGATGAGTAATATTTAGATTTACTGCTTAAGCTTAGGTATGGTACAAGTATTAATATAGACTAAGTCAAACCAGTGTTGAATTATACAGCCATAGCAAGACTCCTACACAAGAGTGCCCCAACTGTTAGGTATCATTGCTTGTTAGCTGTTTAACATTATAACTCAGGCTCTTGAAAACATCCTGCAAGAAGATAAAAGTTCTCACAGGTCCATATTGACTATCTCTGTGACTCTAAGACATTAAAGTATTGGGCTCACTTTCCTCTTGACTAACGAGCTGTCATGTTTCATCGCAAGTTTCCAGACATGCGTATCTCTCCTTAGACTATAGCCAATATTTATAGACGAAATGGTATTACTTTCAAGACTGTCAACAGAGTTAAGAGAGTGATTGATTTTACAGTGCCATTTTATAGTAATAATTTAAACTATATATATGATTAAATGCAGAGAGCTATTGATAATAACATCAAGTTCATACATGCAGATGAAGCTGTGTTTACGTTCAACACTTTTATTAATAAGTCAAGGTACAAGAAGTATGATAACATAGAAGTTTATGACTAAAAAGTAAAGGTAGTCACTCATGCAATTTTAGCTGGTATAAGTGAAGAATTCAGGCTTAGAGAGTTATGTGATTCACCCTCGCTCTATTAAGCGAGAGTAGTATATAGAGTTCCTACATAAGCTCAGAGAGAAGTATAGCAACCAAGAGATCATCCTGTTTGTTGATAACCTATCAGTTCATAAGACTAAGGAGTCTAAGAAAGCTTATGAAGAGCTAAACATAACTCCTGTATACAACGTTCCTTACAGCCCATAATTTAATGGAATTGAATTCTACTGGAGTTAAATCAAGACTCACTACAAGAAGCTCTGCTGTATCATCTTATGCATGACTTGCCCATCGATATAGTAGACTTTATTCAAAGCAGCTGTAAGAGAGTGAGCGTAGATAAGACAACAATTTGTGCGAGAAAGGGAAGAATGAATGTTTATAAATAAGTTTTAGATTTAAACGAATGAATATATTCACATATTAAACTGGCCCATGAATGGGTTTGGCTTCTCCTTCTTCTCCTCTTCTTATGGCTTGCTTGGGCCCATATTTCTTCTCTTTGTGCCAGCTCCTGCATCTATGTTCATTTCATCTGGCTTTTAAACATCTTTATAAAGCTCTTGCTCACTTCATGAAATTTCTGTGACTTTCTCTCTCTATGAACCTTAGCAGGCTCTTTCATAAGATATATACCAGTGCCAGATTTTCCTACAAAGTTATATGTCAAAGCTTACTTGAAAGATAAGGATGCTTCTTAAGTTCCTCTAGCCAAGCTGAGCTTATTAGAATGCCTTGCTTCTTCTAGTCTTCAGGAGAAATAGAATATCGTTTCTTATGTGCTTCTTCAATAATTTCTCTGAGATAATCTTCTTTTATTGTACCAAGAACACCAAAGAAGGAGTTCCTCTCTGGGAGTTTATTAGAGAGTTGTTTCTTGGTAGGAAGGTAAACTACCGCTTCCTCATCTTACATGGCATCTTCATAAAGATTAGTGACTGAAATCTCAGGGTAGTTCGGAATTTCTATTAGTTTAATCTCTTTATTTTAAAGCTTTCTTCTCCTCACAAAGTATTGCTTTCAAGAATGAAATTTTGGTACCTTCCATCGTAGGAAGGAATAAACCAACTGTTTAATATGTTAATAATCATCGAGTTATCTTACCATGTAAAGTTAGGTATCGATAGAGATCTTCCTTACTTCTGAATCTTGATATCATTTCTTGAGCCTCGACTCTTTTCATTTGATCATTGAGTGATTCCATCTTTGTTCCTCTTCCTATTAATGAATATCAAATTATAACTTATAGACTTCTGGATCCTATTGTTTAAAATCTTACTATTAAATATGGGCATCTTATAGGAGTCAACCCTGCAAAGATATGTGGAGAAAGTTTGCAGAAGCTGTAACAAACTGCAGAGATTGAGCTCCATTTTTATCAATTTAGTTCCATTAAATTAGTACTAAATTTGTTTAAATTTAATTAGTACTGGTACTAAATTCGTTTAATTTTAATTGGTACCAATTTAATAGTACCAAAACTTAATTAGTACCTAGTTTTAAACTAATGAGGTTTTAATGGAAAAGTTCCAAAATGGTTCAAATCTAATTGGTACCAGTACCAACCTGAATTTATTCTCAGTTGGTACCAAAATTAAAAATATTAAGCATAAAATTAGAAAATTTATAGTTATAAACTAAGTATAAAAATGATGTCTAACACCTAAGAATCAACCATTGTAGTTGCAGTGCCAACTCCTATACAAAGTTAATATAACGAGTGAGGTTTTTACTTATTTATAATATAAATTTAAATTTGAATTTAAACATGGCGGTCAACTTAAATCGTAGAGCGGCACTTTTAGGAGCAGGTCAATCAATGCTCAACTTTGGCTCACTAAAGAGCCTGAAACCATTTATGTTGAGAGGGAGGTAGAGCTAAGAGCTCTTGAATTTGAAGCAGAGGTTTTTATCATAGAAGTATTAAACCAGAGGGAGAGCGCATAGATAGGGGTTTAAACTTAAATTGACTATGTTGAGGAGCTAAAAGAACAGCAACCAATTGAAAAGATGAAAACATATTAATGTGAAGACTGCTAGAATCATTTCTCAACTGAACAAAGCTTGAAGAGACACCTTAAAGAGGTACACTCTGGCAAAGCCAAGATCTATTTCAAGCATGAAAAGGTAGATGGTAGGTATTAGTGTACGACATGCATGAAATCATATACTCACTCAGCTAAAGTTAAAAGCATATGCAAAAGCATCACCTCAGTGAGTTCTTGATTGAAGATTAAGAGACTAAAAAACTAGTGCCAGCTAAAACAAAATCTAATACTCTTGAGTCATAAAGAGAGCAGCAAGAGAGACTCAAGAGACAGAAGCGATATGAATCGATGAACCAGCCAGCAGGTAATACAATTTTAGCATGCTTCTAAGCGAAGGCTATGAATATACCTGCATTAAATGCAGTTGATCTCAGCTCTTGTATTGAAAACTACTTGAATATAAACGTCCTGCAAAAGCAAAGCTCATAGTAGTTGATGAGTATGCATACAAGGTGTATCCATTGAGTTATCTTATTAAGAACCAACAGTATTAGAACGAGTTTGCTAATGAATACATGGTACTTAGAGAGGCCTAAAGAAAAGACTGTAAGAATTTGCTTAAGCTAAATGGTGTTATTTTAAGTTATGGTTTTCATCGCATTAAGGCTAAAGAAATTTGAGATGACTCAGAGAGAATACCTATATCACAATAGATACCCTGATGATTTAAACGATATACTCTCAGATATGATTCAGGGTGTTAAGGAGTTGCATTAACTTGGATATGTTCATAGAGATTTGAAGCCTGAAAACGTTATGCTAAATCTCTGCCCTTTTAGAAGTAGTGGTTATCGATTTCAATAGAGCTTTAAGATAGGAGATTGTCACTTTAGCACAAGTACTTGGTACTCCAGGTTACTTCCCAATAAGAGAGAAGTGGACTAATGGTTCTGTTTAATGGGATGTTTGGGCAGTAGCAGCAATAATATTAGAAAGTGACATGGAATGTATATCTTACTTTGGTACAAAGCATGAAAAATAATCAATAAGTTTGGCTCAGAAACATATAAAGTAAGAAGATGTCTCTAAGAAATTATAAGCATAGAAGAGATGATAATCGTGAGAGCTCCTAACTATCCTCGGTAAACATTAGATGACATACTTGACCCACTAGAGAGAGCAGCGTTCAAAAGATATAATAAAGACAAGCAGATAAAATTTGTATGATTTAAGTAAACTAAAATTCATTAAATATCATTAAATTATGATAAAACCTGCATTTTGTCTACTAACCCCAATAAGACCCCAACTATACCCTACAAATCAAAGCACTTATAAACCTCACTAAAGGGTTTTGGGGTTTTGAATGGTACTGACAAGAATTGTGAATTCGAAGTGAATAACTTTTTTTATATAAATTTAATTATTCCTATTAAAATTATCAAATAATTTATAATAATTATAGATTTATAAATTTAAAGAATAAATGGAAACAATCTGAGTCCATATAGAGCCATTTAAAATAATAACTCATTTAAAAATAAATTAATTCATTCATATTCTTATGTTCATAACTTTTGCCATTAAGTTAATTAAAAAAAAACGACTCGTCGAAAACTACATTTCCCGCATTGAAAAAGCCACTCTTGGATCATCATGAATTTTTGTGAAAAATTTTCCTCAAAAAAAGTTGATAAAATATTGATACTTCGAGGGCATTTCCAGGGGTAATCCATTGCCCGTTTCTGCAGAAATCCTATCGTATTTATAGAAAACTTTATTGGTTTATAATATAAATTCCCATGAGAATTTATTTTATGAATCGTGGTTATCAATTATGAAAAAAAAATTTATCAAATTTAATTGTAATTAGTTCAATTAATACCGTTTAATCAAAGATGTTGCTTATTATATAATTTATTTTTAATATTAACATTTATTTATTTAGAATATCTCATTAGTTTTGGTTTTTTATCTTCTTTTTATATCGCACATTCAAAACCCCAAAACCCTTTAGTGAGGTTTATAAGTGCTTTGATTTGTAGGGTATAGTTGGGGTCTTATTGGGGTTAGTAGACAAAATGCAGGTTTTATGTAATTTAATGAATATTTAATGA